>JASDQU010099960.1:312889-362005 GCA_032191745.1 Picea mariana
CCTTTTATACTTTTTGGCTCACCTTGTCCCTCCAAAGTGACTTTCATTTTATTAATATTTAATTAATTAATTAAATCACTTTAATTAATTAATTAACCTTTTTACCTCTGAAAATCTCTTTATCTCTCCTTGTGGCTTCCCTGGCCAAAAGTCACCTCTAGCCATCCCATCTTGTAGTGCTTCTCCTCCCGATTCCAATGAGCTATTACACTGAGAGGTTCCTCCAAGTAATGTGCCCCAAATGCCCTCTTCAGTGATTTTAATTAACTTATAGCTGAAAATAGTCAAAATCATGGAAATCATCGGAATGGAACGAAACCAAAGCCAACCTGTGTGGAATGGCTCATAATGATGGAATATGGTGATAAATGCCAACTGGACCCCACAATGCCTCTCAAATACCCCTGTACTCGCTACAACATTCATCTGGCTACTCTGGTCATCATAAGTCTCTACCCTGTATTGATGTCCCAAAGTGGGGACATTACAATTTCCTTCAGTTTACATTCCTTCGCATTCCTTCACATTCCTTGCCTTCAATTTCCATGCCTTCACTTTCCTTGCCTTGACATGCCTTCACTTTCCATTTCTTCACTTTCCATGCCTTCACTTACCTTACCTTAAATTTCCTTTCCTTTCATTCACTTTCCTTTCCTTTGCTTCCCACGCCTTCACTTGACTTTACTTCACTTTCTATGCCTTCCCTTTCCTTGCCTTTCCTTCAGTTCCTCTGCCTTGAATTTCCTTGTCTTTCCATGCCTTGTCATTCCTTTCCATTAATTCACTTGCCTTGCCTTTCCTTAAATTTCCTTCACTTTCCTTCACTTTCCATGCCTTCACTTTCATTCAATTTCCTTCACTTGCAATGCCTTCAATTGCATTGCCTTTCCATTCCTTTTCTCGCATTTCCATGCCATTCCATGCATTCACTTGCCTTCACTTTACATGCCTTCACTTGCATTTCCTTTAAATTCCTTGCATTACCTTTCCATAAATTGCCTTGCCTTCAGTTTCCTTCCATTGCATTGCCTTTGCACGGATTTCCTTGTCTTGTCATGCCATGCCATGCCTTCATTTTCCTTTCCTTTACTTTGTTGGAGTTACTTCACACACACCTAGGATTTATTTTTCCTAAGTTTTTTTCTTGTTTATTAGTCATAATTAGTCATTATCCAGTCTCTTATATTTTAGGGGAGAATATTTCGCCTGGAGAATATTCTCTTTCAGTTGACACTTCAGTTTTACTAGTTGAGTTGAGTCTAGATGTTGCATTGGTTTTGTTACCATGAAACATTGGGATCATCACCATGATAATGAACACTTTCCTTGGGATCATCACTAGAATAGTGCATCACCTTTGATTCCTTGATTTACTCCTCACTACACTATGTTTCATTCAGTTAATTGAAGACTAGTTGACTAGTTAACTCAGCTAGGTGGAAGTTCACTCCCATAACTTCCTAAAAGACTAGAATAGGTGGGTGTTCACTCCTATAACTATTGGTGTGTGTCCATATCACTCTATACCACCACTATGGCACATTGGTTCTCCTCCAGTGCATATTCATTGAGTTATATAGAGTATATCATGTGTAAATTATTTATTATTCAATATGGTTAATGATAATTCTTCCATTCTTTCTCTCCTTCTTCTTCTTTCTCAATTTCTCTCTACAAATGTGTGTAGTATTTTCTAGATAGATATATTCTATGTAGTTTCAACACATTTACATGGTATTAGAGCCGACGGATTGCTAAGGAAAAGATACACCAAAATGTTTTGTAGGTATAAAATATCAAAGACAACGAAAAGATGGATTTCCAAAAAGAATTCATTCTTACACCTTAAAACTACTTCGCATGGAAGGAAAGAATAATGATTCATCTTTGAACTAGAGGATTGTATAGGTTAACCTTGAATACAGATAAAAAACCAACATCAGCCATAGAAAAATACAAGTACTTAAATCGGATAGATGAAGCATTCGAAACGATTTGCAGTCTTAGTTCTTCGGATCTCCTTTTTCACATATCTTCCTATAAGAATCCTAATGAAGCCTGGACCACCTTGGAAGGGATATTTGGAAAATAGGATGATATGAGGGGACACATGCTGGAGGTGTAACTTCTCACATTCGATCAAAAAAGCTTCGACAATATCCAAGATTTCTTTACAAAATTAAAGGATTTACTGTCGCAACTCAAAGCTTGCGAGGTTGATAAATCTAAGGAGGAGAAACAAATGGTTATCACCATTCTCTCCAAAATTGGTCCTGAATTCACATCCAAATTATGTTCTGGCAGATTCTCCTCTAGATCCACCTGGAAGATTCCTTCTCTTGAGGACTTTATCGAATCCCTGAAACAAGAGCAAACCAAGCTCATCAACATGGGAAAAATCAAAAGCTCAAAGGTGCATGCACTTACTGTGCATGATGGAAGCCACGAATATCAGAAATATAAAGATAAAGAAAAAATTAAACTTCATGCACATCCAAAGAAGGAAGGGTACATAAAACCCTTCACCGATTCCTCCGGATACAAAGGGGGAAATGAAAGAAAAGGGGAGAAAAGCACGTACTGTCACAAAGGATTCCATCCAGAATCCACATGCATGAAAAAAAAAATAGATATAATGTCCCAAATACTTCAGAAAAACAACCTTGGAGATTGCATTCCCAAGAGTGCCAAGAAGAAGAAGCCAGAATATTTGAATCCCAAGAATGACAATCCCAGCCATGCCTTGATTTCCACCAACTCCTCTCCTGATGCTTGGATCGTAGATTCAAGAGAATCACATCACATGGATGCCTCAAAATCATTTTATTCTTCATTAGATGCATGCAAAGGTCCTCCTATTCTTATGGGGGGGAACTCTTCTATCCAAGTCACTGGAAAAGGAAGGATTGAACTCACCAACGGAAGCTTTGATAATGTGTTGCATGTTCCCAAACTTTCTATCAACTTTCTCTCTATGTATCAGATGACGAATTATGGCACTGGAAAGAAATTCATATTCACACCAAAATGTTGTGTAAATCTACAACATGCAAACCAACTCTAGGGTTTCTAGCGGTGAGGTAAATCACCAGTCTAGATTGTATACTTTTTTTGAATTCATTGAACCTGACTCTGCTTTACTTCTTACTCATGTTGATGAAAGTAGTAGGATATGGAACGAAAGGTTTGGAAATTTGAATTTGAGATACATACAACAACTTATCAAGAAATGATTGGTTGATGGTCTACCAAACATTCATTTCTCCAAGGGAGTATGTCAGGGATGTGTTCTTAGAAAACACGCTCAAGATAAATTCAACAAAAGAAAGCCTTTGAGAGCTTCTGCGCCTCTATATATGATGCACAATGACCTTATGGATCCTTTTTCGCATCCATATATCAGAAAAATGGGGTTTTATCTCATTTTTTTTGGATGATTTCTCATGTTTTACATGGATTTACTTTCACAAGCAAAAATATGAGGTCTTTCAACACCTCAAAGATTTCAAATCCCTAGTTGAGACATAGTTTAGAAAGAAGATAAATGTTTTATGAACTGATAACAAGGGAGAGTATGTCAATCATGAGATCCATTATCTTTTCCATGAGGCACGGGTTCAGTTGAAACATACAATTCCCTATACTCCATAGCAAAACAGAGTTGTTGAGTGGAAAAATGGATCTCTAAAGGAGATGGAATATTTCATGTTGCATGCAAAGTCACTTCCATAGATATTATGGGCCGAAGCACTTAATTATGAAAATTACATCCAAAACAGATCTCCCCATATATCTGTCAATGATAAGACCCCCTACGAGGCTTGGAGTGGCCTCAAACTGGAAGTGACCCACTTTCGCATTTTCAGTTCAAGTGCATTGGCCTAGATTCCCTCTAAAAAGAGGAAATCACTTGATCCATAGAGAACTGAGTATATTTTTGTTGGATACCTTGATGTTTTGAAGGGATATAGGATTATTATTATTTCCTCTTACTAACTCATCATTGAGCGTAGTGTTCAATTCGAGGAAAGTGTCTAACATGTACCTCATCAGCCACATGTAGACACCTTCATTCTTCCACTTGTCCGAGATGATGAGAATGCACATGCCAACTCTTCTTCAGATGAGAGTTTTGATTCAAAGGAATCATATGATTTAGATTAAGAGTTAGTATAGTCACATGCAGAGTCAGAGTATCCATATGCAGTTGGAGAGCCAGAGTAGAGGCCCAAGTGGGCACAAACTACTCTTCAGGATGCAGGGGACTTCGTTGGTGATCCAACCGATACTAGTAGGACTTGATCTGATTTCAAGGAGCCTCCTATTTCACTCACTTCCACTGAACCATTTCCCTCCAGGCATATTTTATTGGTTCATTCTTCATATCCACAGTCTTATGGCGAGGCTGCTAGAAATCCATTTTGGGAATCAACCATGAAGAAGGAGTACAACTCCCTCCTCGATAACCAGAATTGGGATATGGTTCCCCTTCCTTTTGGGAGGAAAGTTGTCATATGCAGATGGGTATACAGGACCAAGAGTGCAATAGATGGACAGATTAGTAGATACAAATCTAGGCTTGTTTCCAAAGGATTTCAGCAAGTCCATAGTATTGACTATGATGAGACCTTCTCTCTAGTAGTGAAGATGGATTCCATATGACTGGCACTTGCCATTGCAACAACCAAGGGATGTGAAGTACATGAGATGGACATGAGGAATGCATTTATTCACGATGATCTCTCTGATTAGATCTATATGGAGAATCCTCAGGGATTTATGAAGGACTCATTTTGATCTGTTGACTAAAGAAGTCCCTTTATGGCCTCAAGCAGGATCCGAGGGAATGGTATGCCAAGATAGATTCCTACTTGTTGTCACTGAACTTTTTATGTTGTAAATCATACCTTAATTTATACATGCTCAAGACGACTGATTCACTTCTACTCTTATTTATGTATGTTGATGATTTCCTGATCACCAGTTGCTCGACTTCAGCGATTGTTGTAGTCAAGAGGATTCTACATGACAGGTTTTTGATGATGGATATGATTCTTCTACACTTCTTTCTTAGACTCAAGATCCGTCACGATGTGTTAGACATCAAACTTTCTCAGGAGAAGTATGCACGAGATCTCTTTNTGTAAATCATACCTTAATTTATACATGCTCAAGACGACTGATTCACTTCTACTCTTATTTATGTATGTTGATGATTTCCTGATCACTAGTTGCTCGACTTCAGCGATTGTTGTAGTCAAGAGGATTCTACATGACAGGTTTTTGATGATGGATATGATTCTTCTACACTTCTTTCTTAGACTCAAGATCCATCACGATGTGTTAGACATCAAACTTTCTCAGGAGAAGTATGCACGAGATCTCTTTGAGAGATTTCACATGAAATATTGAAATTCTTCTCTGAATCCATTCCTATCAGGAGTCAAACTTGAGAATGGCAGGGAGACTCAACTGGTTGACAACACACTACACAAACAACTAGTGGGGAGCTTGTTGTATCACACACACTCCAAACCAGACCTCTCTTATGTAGTTGGCATAGTTTCCAGGTTCATGCAGGAGATGCATGAGCTACATTGGAAGGATACAAAGCACATACTTCGATACGTACATGGCACCATCACCTTTGGGATTCATTATGTAGAAGAATCTACATTAGATCTCATAGGGTTTACTGATTCTCAATGGGTTGGCGATAACACTGATCGCAAGTCCACATCTTGTTACTCACTTACTCTTTGTTCTGGTCCTATTTGTTGATCGAGCAAGAAACAAGCTTCCATTTCTCTATCTTCATCTATGGTAGAGTACAAAGGGGTAGTTAACATAACCATTCAAGATATGTGGCTACAAAATTTTCTCATTGAGTTGGGCATTCATTTTCATCGACCAATCATCATCTGATGTGACAATGAGAGCACTCTGA
Source organism: Picea mariana (assembly GCA_032191745.1). Lineage (NCBI taxonomy): Eukaryota > Viridiplantae > Streptophyta > Pinopsida > Pinales > Pinaceae > Picea > Picea mariana. The sequence goes on from JASDQU010099960.1 coordinate 318,837, forward strand.
AGTTTTGTAGAGATCCAAATCAGATGTAGCAGATGAAGCACATAGAGTTCCACATGTACTACATCTGGGACTTAGTACAGGAAGGGATCATCGACCTACAGTTCTATCATTTAGCAGAACATACGATAGACATATTCACCAATACCTTCACTGAGAAGAGGTTCCATTCTCTGTGAAGTCATCTTGGAGTGAAGGAAACAATTTCCTATCAACTTTAGTTCTTCCTTTTACATAGATTATACCTTGAGGGGGGGGCTTTCCATGAGGTCTTGCATGAGTTTTTCCCTCTTTCCTCACTTTATTTCAATGTAACTTTTTTATTTGGGTACCCAACATGGCCTTGTTGCCGGGACCATTCTTTATTTTCACCATAGTGATGTTCAAGGGGGGTGTTGTATTTACTTCACAGACACCTAGGATTTATTTTTCCTAAGGTTTTTCCTTGTTTATTAGTCATAATTATTCATTATCTAGTTTCCTATATTTTAGGGGAGAATATTCCACATGGAGTATATTCTCTTTCAGTTGACACTTCAGTTTGACTACTTGAGTTGGGTCTAGACGTTGCATTGGTTTTGTCACCATGCAACATTGGGATCATCACCATGCTAATGCTCACTTGCCTTGGTATTGTCACCATAATGGCACATTACCCTTTATTCCTTGTTCTACTTCTCACTAAACTTTTTTTTAGTCAGTTAACTGAAGACTAGTTGACTATTTAACCCATCTAGGTGGCAGTTCACTCCCGTAACTACCTAAGAGAGTATACTAGGTGGAAGTTCACTTCCATAGCTGTTGGCGTGTGTCCAGATTACTCTAGACCACCACTATAGCACAATGGTTCTCCTCCAGTGTGCATTCATTGAGTTATACAAAGTATATCATGTGTAAATTATTCATTATTCAATATGGTTAATGAGAATTCTTCCATTCTTTCTCTCCTTCTTATTCTTTCTCAATTTCATTCTGCAAATGTGTGTAGTATTTTCTAGCTAGATCTATTATGTGCAGGTTCAACACATTTACATACTTTCCTTGTCTTTCCTCCAATTTCCTTGCCTTCAATTTCCATGCCTTCACTTGCCATGCCTTAATTTTCCTTATCTTGCCTTACCTTTCCATGCCTTCACTTAATTTTCCTTACCTTCACTTTCCATGCCTTAATTTTCCTTGTCTTGACTTACCTTTCCATGCCTTGACCTTCCTTTCCTTTCCTTAAATTTCCCTCACTTTTCAGGCCTTCACTTTCCTTCACTTTCCTTCACTTGCCTTGCATCCTGTTATCACTCCAAGAGTCACTCTAGGTTGCAGATCATGTGAGCTTGGTAACTTAATAAAATGTTCAAATAAAGGTATAAAATGGATCAAATTGAATGAATTGGCTATAAACTCACTCACTTTAGATACACATGAATACACTCATACATATAAGGCCTTCAACTATAATATTAAGATAGTGTTTTTTAAGATAAAAATGGATGAAGAATACTAATTATCCCAACATAATCACACACACAATTCTCTTTAGAAAGAATTTTTTCCAAACCTTCACCCATAACCAATTTTTAGTTTGTTGAATATATTCAACTCAAATTCGAAATTGTGAGGTGGCTGGAAAAAACAGAGTATTAAAATTCTAGAAATATGTCTCTCAAAGATTCACTGATATCTCTCAAATAAAAACAGATTTTGAAAAATGGAGAGAGGTTTTTGAAGAGGATATCATGATTTTAAAATGTATCTCTCAACTTCCAAAAATACCTTTCCAAATAATCATAATATATCTCCAAAAAACATGACTAAAACAGGAAAATACAAATTTCCAAATCTAGTCATATTCTTACATTCTAGGATTTTATCTCTAGATTCTTTCCATTGAGGAAATGAAGTGCCACTTGCATGATTTGATGGGGGGTGATATTATACTCAAATATATGTGTCTAAATTGACCAAAAAATCCTCTTTCTAACTCTAATTGTGACCAAAACTCATCCACGTTGAAAACAAACTGGTTTGTAGTGCAAATAGTGTAAAAAAGGCAGTTTGCGGTTCAAACTTCTGTAGGCGATTGTTTTCACAAAAATGCATCACAATTCCTTTAAATTTGCAATCTGAAGTTTGGATAGGTTTCATTAGGTCTATTATAAAACAATACGCTATCCAATATTCTGAGGAAAATCCTAATCTCATCTTTTAAACCGTGTTATACCTCTTTGTATGAAATTTAGGTTTATGGCTAGGTATAAAACTTCTAATTCTTTGGGGAAAACACAGTGATCCTGAAGATGATATACACAGGAATGATTCCTTTAGGCATTGAAAATAACCCCTTGAACTTATTGACCATAATAATTTTCACCCTTAACTCACTTGTACCAATTAACCATAGCTGCAAAAACAAAGTATGTAGTGAATGTAAATTATGTACATTGAGAGTTTGTTCAGATCTTCATATGGTGGCATATACGTTTGTAGAAAGTCTGAAATGGTATCCCCATAATGAAACCTTAATTACATTCCTTATACTCTATTATAACCAAAACCATCACTTGTAATAAGAAAGAAGACAAAATACCCGTGTTCTTCAATCTGAGAGCAAAATTATGAAAATAGACAGTCATAACACAATATGTACTTCCTCCTCCTGTGTGAAATTGATATTTAAGAAGATTATAAGATTGTTTTTATATATTTTGTAAATTACTTGAGAGACTTATAATTCTTGATGACTAAGGAAAATTTATCAATTTAAAAAAAACTCAATAAGTTTCAAAGACTCAAAGTGCTCGAACTTTCTAGGAGATGAAACCTTCACTTGCCATGCCTTCACATTCCTTCACTTGCCTTGCCTTCACTTTCCATGCCTTCACTTCCATTTCTTTTACATACCTTCACTTTCCTTATCTTAACTTTCCTTCTCTTTCCTTCACTTACCATGCCTTCACTTTCCTTCACTTTCCTTGTCCTGCATTCACCTGCATTAACTTTCCTTGCCATTCCTTTCCATTCTTTTCCATGTATTTCCATGATTTTCCTTGCCTTTCCATGCCTTTCCTTTCCTTCCCATTCCATTCCATGCCTTTCCATGCCATTCCATGCCTTATCTTGTATTTTCATGCCTTTCCTTGCCTTTCCATGCCTTTCCTTGCCTTGCTTTTTCATGCGTTCACTTTCCATGCCTTTCCATGCCTTCACTTGCCATGCCATGTCTAACCTAACAAGGTGTTAAATTTTCAAACAAATGTATTAATCATAGAGAAAAACCATAGTGTTGGAGATACTTGAAAAAACATTTTTCCAATCGACGGAATGTGTTAGGGACCTAACCTCCCTAACCCCTATGGTATGGAGAATAATATTTTTTCCATGTAATAAAGACCAATATTAATAAGGCCTAGTAATAAGGAAGAATAATTCAAATGAAATAAGACCTAATAGAAGATTCCACTTGTAGAAGATCTTCCTCTAGATTATTCTTTTGATAGATAGATTTGGTATAGATAAGAGTCGAGGGCATGCAAAGTTTTGTCTTCAGAATTATTGTAATAGAGCACTACTCTGTTGGAGGTTTCCCCCTTAAAGAGGCAAGTGAAAATGGTTTCCTATCAATAAAGGTATTATTTTGGTTCTCTGGTTTCAAGTATTGTGTTGTTTCATTGTTATTCTCTGCAATATTTATGTTTTAAACTATTATAATAGATTTGGTACCTTAAAAATGGTATTAGAGCAATTTCCTTCGTAGAAAATTGTGGGTTATTTCTTTCAGGGTAGAGACGTAATCTGACATATTAAAGTTACAGATATATATCATTTGACACATAAAACCATGGTTGGGGATGCATACATGCATGAAATACAAGTGTTACTTAAGCGCACATTGTTGGCAAGGAACACAAGACAACACAAGGTAAGGCATGAAAATACATAAGACAACACCTATATATAGCTTGACCTAGATATCATGAATTCCTCTATAGATAAATCGATCATCCACTTTGTTATCACTCCAGGAAACTCTCTGATGCTGTAAGTCAGAGATGCCTGGTAACTCAATCTTTTTGGAAACTATTTTCTCAATAATAGGTGTGGATTTGGATCAAGATGAATATCTTAACCTCTCAATTGTATTCTCAAGATAGTCTAACTATATTTATGCAACACAAGGCCTTCAAGAGCTATTGTCAGATAGGTTTGTATAACAAATGGACAAGAAAACTAATTAGTTAACGAAAACATACATAAACCATATATATGATGGGTCAACAAACTAGCCGAAGATGCCTATGATTCTTTCTTAACAATCAAAAGTAAGATGACAGGTACCATAGGATCATTAAATAGAGACAAAAGAATGAATTCCACTCATAGGCATAGAAAAAGATGAAAGAAGGTCTGACAGTAACAAATGCAAGAAGCTTGCAGGATGATATATTAAAGAAAGTATCTTTCATACAAAACAGTAGAATATAGAACTCAAAATCGAACACTGTGTTCATCTTCAGTTTTCAGCTTTATAGCCTTTACAACACAGTATCTAGATCCTGAATTAATGGATCAGATATGCCTAAAAGAGAAAGTCAAAACTAACTTGCAAAAAATAAGGAATGATCCTCAAAATGAGGTCAATCCAACATTTCATGGTCTTCATATCTTGTAGAGTCCTTACGTAGTGCAGGATAGCCTTCCAGAGCTGATTGATGACTCTTCCAAGAGATAAAATTTGAATTTGTTGAGATGTGCAAAAAATCCCAATTTGTTTCCACCAAAATAGGTGCCAAAACCAACTTGGCTACCTTTTCCAATCCTTATGCAACAAAAATGGATCTTGAAACTGAATATATAATTCATCATCTATCCATCATGAGTGTTTTCAAATGATTTCGATCGGAAAAACCTTGATCTGTGCAAAATTTAGCTTCCTCTGTCTAATTACACGTTTCGGTGGTCAACATAGAAGACTTATGGGTGGATTAACTACCGAAAGCTCTGCTTTCGGTGGTTAATGAAGATTCGTCCTATTCACCTAAACCACCGAAAACTTAGCTTTGTCAAAACTTCAAAATTTGCAAAAATGATTAGCTTGATGCTTTGTTGATTGTTCAAGGTCTTTTGGATGATGCAACTCTTCCTCGTGCAGATCTGCGAACTTCAACTTGCTGTGTGTAAGACTGTGGTATATCTACCATTGTTGTAGCTAACTCGACTAGAGTTTCCAAACCTATTTTCTCATATGTTGGAGGTTGAGAATATTTTAATTTCAGCCTCAGAAGTCTAAGTTGCATGTACAACTTCATGTTCTCCCGTATCAGCACCCTGTTACTATCCTTGATTTTATCACGCTTTTCCTTGAGACTTTGGTTCATGTTGAAAAGTTTTGCATTTCTTTCAGTCAAGTCTATATTTTCATTTTTAATAACTCTTTCTAAGACTTCCATCTCATAGACTTCTTTCAGGAGTTTATTGATTTTCTGAGCCTTAGATGCTTTAGGTTTGCTTGAAGAAGCTTTTGCTAATGGTTGACTGTGTTCCTCTCGAGGAGTTGGTGAGGGAAATTTGGGATAATATTCTACAACTTGCTCAGCCTGTTCATTGCCTTGTGTATCTGCTAGCTCCTGTTCTAGCTCTGAGTCACTGTATGGTAAGTTTAAAGGGTTATCTCCTCCAGCAAGGTCCTTGGTCTACTCACCCTCAAACTGTAACTTTCTTTTGGTTCTTTTTATTTTAGTAGAGGATGATTCTATCGGCTCTCTTGGTGGTGAGATAGCCTTCCTCTTTCTTAGACTACTCTTAGGTGTGAGAGACTTCTTAGCAATGGAATTCTTCCCCTTTTCATCCTGTTGAAAATTGGTTTGGAAATTATTCCAAAATAGGAAGTGGTTCCATTCTACTTGTTTCTTCTTCAATGACTCTTTAATAATAAGTGTAATCAAACCCTGGTGTGACAATCTGTTGACCACCTTGGTAGGATTTTCCTTGACTTGTCTGGCCATTTTGCTGAGAGCCTTGTGTAGGTAGAAGGGCAAATTGATGGGAGACCTGCCTGTAAAATGATTCAATAACTTGAAGTGATAAAACATGACTCTGTTGTATCTACCTTCACAAGTGATATAGACAAAGATTGCCTTCAGGAGAGATTGCCACTTAGGTTCTAGATAAGACATTTGTATGTCTTTTTTCCATATAAGATCCTTGTGCAAAGGCTGTAGGTAGGATCTAAATTCAATGTTTGAAGGAAAAGTTGATTTGAACCAGCAATCCCCTGTTCTAGGGAGACCAGTGAACTCAACTATGGTTTCCTCATCGACCACAAACTCTTCTTTTCCCACTGTTGATGCTCTTCCATCATATGAGATAGCAAAGGATTCAGACACCTGTTGGTGGAAATACGCCATTTTTTCATAGTATGCATAGACTCTTGCTTGCTTGAAGAACTCAGCCACCTCAGGGTGAGCCTCAAGGTACCAAACTCCATCCAATTCAACCCTTAGAACTGGCCCTGCTTTCGGCATTTAGTAATTGTTGACCTGTACCTGTGACTTAGGAAAATCTTCATGCCAGAGGGACAAAGACTCTATGATTTAGGGTGATAGGGAGTATGAATTAGAGTAAAACAAATGATACGTGGTGACTCAAAGTTCTGATTGCATAGCTTAATCACTAACCGAATCTAAACAACAGACTGACTGAATACAAGCCGAAAATTTTAGGTTTCGGTGAGATGTAAAATTAAATTGAAACAGTATGGGATTCAAACTACCTGATGAATCGACTTGGCTTGATTTGTATGACAATTGGCTCGATAACGATTTGCTGAACTCAAAATCCACTCAACAATCACCACAAAAAATGGGATTATGGTCTCTGAATATGTGTTTGCTTGATGAAATCACGGGCTCAAGACTGTCACAATGACTCTCGGATTCGAATTGATAATTAATGGAATCAAAACAGAGATTAAACGAGGTCATAATGGATCTGTGTCCTCGTGACTGGAGATAGTGAGGGGCTATGCAACTAATCATTTATGTTAGTCAGGAATGACACATGATTTTTTGTGTCTCTGCCGAGCCTTAATTCTGAAATGACAAATGTAGTTAAAAAAGGACAACAGGGTATCAATCTTCAGATAGATGCAATAATATTGTGCATACCTTACCACCTCCATGGAATTTCGGTGGTTATGTCTTCATGATTACGCCAATCGATAGTTAGCTCATGCGAAAGCACGAGCTTTTCATTTTTCCGGTGGAACTTTTTTCGGTGGTTAACTGGGTTTTGATTTTCCCCCTTAACTGCCGAGAACGAAGGTTTTCGGTGGTTAATGAGTGCTTCTCAGGCTCGCCTAAACCACCAAAACTTGAGATTCTTTATTTTTCTTGACAAAACCAAATTGAAATATATTTCCAAGTTTATTTATAGAAAATAGACTCTCTAACATACCTAAAGAAATTTAGAAATAAATTTTTTGGACCACAATCTATCACCTAGAAAGAAAAATCTTCATAAATTTATTTGAGGAGATAACAGTCGCTCCTATTGGGGATGAACGCCTCCCTGTGAGGTTTCAAGAACCACAGAACCAATGCCTTTCCTAAAAAATAAAACTTAAAACTATCTGCTAGTGTTTCCATTGGGCATGGAGTTATTCTGTAAAAATAAAAACCTAAAATAAAATTACAATAACAAGGCTTCACAGCCTTAGACAAAATAGAGTTTCAGAAATTGCCCATTGACTGGGCCATTGAACATTTCTTCACCTCCCAGACTTTTCAAAATGAATGTGTTGTTGTGCTGTACTTGAGTTATCATGAAAGGGCCGGTCCATAAAAAATCGAACTTGTTATGCTTTCCTTTATCCTATCTGAGAGCGTCCCATTTTAGAACCCAATCACCAACCTGAAAAATTATCCACCTTTGACTTCCTGTCAAAAGTATCTTTGATCCTCTTTTGATGAGCCTCTGATCTATCTACTAACTGTTCTCAAACATGTTGCAGTTCCACCAAATCAATAATTCTTCTTACCATATCATTTGACTCAGTTTGCTCTTCTTGAAAAAATGTTGCCACTGGTAAAATTAACTAAATAGGAAAAATGGCATCAGTCCCATATACCAATTTGAATGAAGAAGTTCCTATGAGCTTTTTGATAGTTACTCTGTCTGCCCATAGAGCAAATTTTAGTTTTGAATCTCAATTCTTTTTGTTGTCCTCTAACAGCTTTCTGATGATACTGATTAAGCTCTTATTGGATGATTCGGCCAGGCCATTACCTTGATGGTAGTAGGGGGTTGAATGTACCAACTGGATAGCCATTGATTCATACATGTCGACCAATGCATCAGCTTTGAAATATGTTGCATTATCTGTTAACAGCCTTTTGGGGCAACCAAATCTGCTCAAGATGTTTTCATAAAGAAATTTCATGACAACCTGGTGAGTGGCATTCCTGGTGGGAACTACCTCTATGCATTTTGTAAAATAATATATGGATACTAAGATCCACTTATGTTGACCACTAAACGAAGGATTTATCTCGCCTATAAAATCTAAACCCCACTACTAAAAAGGGACATTCACTACTATAGGTCTTAGGGGCAGAGATTTTAGTTGTTGTTTTCCTGTGAATCTTTGACATTTATCACAAGCTTTGACGAAGGCACACACATATGAGAAAAGAAAAGGCCAATAGTACCCAACCCTTAGAATTTTATGAATTGTGGTCTTCCAATAATGATGACCTCCACAAACACTTTAATGAAACGGATGTATAACTTTCACTGACTCTTCTTTGTCTAAACATCTGAGTAGTAAACCGACAGGGTATTTCCAATATAACAGATTATTGTAAATGAAAAATTTGATGGATCTGAGCTTAAGAGCTCGGGCTTGAGTCACGTTGAGTTGAGGAGGAACCTCTAGCTTTTGTAAAAAAATGTATAATACTCGAGTACCATTCACAAGAAGACAAATGCTCTGCCACCTGTTGATTTTTATGTTGTCCTTCTGCTGCCACCTCTATCTGCAAATTTGTCGAATTTTCCCCTATGAAATTTATGTCTAGTAGCTCATGGTTTTCCTCCGTTAAAATCTTTGCAAGGCCTTGGCTTTTTAACAATTTGTTGGGCTTCACTTCAATGTCGAACTCGATCAACTTTGCAATCCATTTAGCCCTCTTTCCATCAATATCAGGCTGGGTCAAAACATCTKTCACGGAGGGTGAAGGAACATATGCAATGACTTTTGAGTGGAGGATATAAATTTTGAAAGATTTTAAAGATTTTATGAGAGCATAGGATTGTTTTTCAATAGGATCATACCTTAGTTCAACATATCTGAGTGTTTTGTTGAAGAAGGCAACTGGATGATCCATACTATCATCATCTCTCTGTAACAAGACTGCTACCACTATGTCATAACAAGCGAAGGAAAAAATGTAGAAACTCTTACTGTAATCCAGACTAATTAGAGTAAGGGATTCCATGATAGCTTGTTTGATATCCTGAAATGAATTCCTTGTGTTGTCTGTCCATTTTATCTCAGACCCCTTTTTCAACATACATATTATGTGTTTTACTAGCACGGAAAAATTTGAAACAAATCTTCTAACAAAATTAATCTTACCAAGTAGCGATTGAATATCCTTTTTTGACCTTGGTAAGGAGAGCCTCTGAATTTCTTCCACCTGAGCTGGATCAATTTTCACACCTTCTGCTGAGATAATGTGGCCTAGAAGCTTGCCTTTCCTGAGAGAAAAATGAGACTTTTTGGGATTCAATGAAATTCCGAACTGTCTGCACTTCAGAAAATCTCTTTTTAAATGCTTTAGATGTTATTCATGACTGCTGGAATAAACTGTGATGCCATCAAGATAGATGAGGACAAACTTGTCCTTCTCACCGACGAAAGCTATGTCCATGGCCCTTTGAAATGTGGCCCTGGCATTCATTAATCTGAATGGCATTTTGGCATACATAAAGGTACCCCAAGGAGTAGTAAAAGCAGTCTTCTCTTGGTCATTGGGATGGATAGGAATCTGGTTATAGCCAGAAAAACCATCTAGGAAAGACATAACAATAACCCCTAAAATTCTTTGCAGCAGATGTTCCATCTTAGGTAGGGGATAGTTATCTTTCTTAGAGCATCTGTTTAGGTTTCTAAAGTCCACACATAATCTGACCTCACCATTTTTATTTCTCATTATTACTAGATTTGCAATCCATTTAGAGTATCTTAAAGGGATTATGATCTTAGCATCAAGAAGCTTTTTGATTTCTCTTTCAATTACAGAAAAAAGAAGAGGACTGATAGGTCTGAGCTTTTGTTTGAAATGGATGGTTTCTTTTTCAAGTGGGATCTTATGTTGAATGATCTTAGGGTCATAAGTTTTTAGATCACTATATTTCCAAGCGAAAACATCAGAAAATTCTTTCAAAATGCTGCAATATTTGGACCTCTGATCAGCAGTCAATTCAGAGGACAAATTTATGAAATTAGGCTAGTTTTTTCTTCCTATGTTATGCTCATGAACAACAAGCTCTTTCTCCTTCTTATCTGGCTTGTAGGGGACATCGTTATGATCAAATAGCTTTTCAAGAGGTACCAAACCCCGAGGTATATAATTGTTAGGTAGTTCAAAAATATCATGCTGGCCCAATTTTTTCTTTAGCTTAGGCTTCTGGGATTCCTCTACATTTAGATTTTGCTGGTCGACATGCATATTTGAAAATTCATCTACCACCTGGAGAAATCTATTAAGTTCATCATCATCTTCAAAAACTTTCTAGTATTTAATATTGTCGGAAAAAGATGGTCTATATTTGAATTGGATTTCATAGTTGAGCCTGGGAAGCATGAGAGGAATAAACATGCTGGCTGAAATAGAAAGGGAATCCGCAAGATGATTCATATCTCTGGGTATATAAGAAATCTCAAAAATGGAAAAAGAATCTCTAATTTTCCATACCTCATCCCTGTAGGCTTTCAATGTGACATGCTTTGCTTGGAAAGTACTGTTCACTTGTTGTATGATGAGATCCGCATCTCCGAACACCTTTAATCCTTTAATCCCCATCTCCTTAGCTATGTTTAATCCCAATATCAAAGCCTCATACTTTTCTATATTGTTAGTAGTTTTGAAATCAAGCTTAAAAGACAAATGCATAGCCTTTTCCAGAGGAGAAATCAAAACTACCCTTGCACCTGTTGAATCTTTGGTACTGGCCCCATCAAAATACATGGTCCAAACTAGAACACCCTTATCATTAGTTTTTTGTTCAGTGGGCTTCACAAGCTGCAAAGGAGTTGATTGAGAATCATATATTTGAAGAATGCATGAGCCAAAGTCTGTGTCTACAGCATAAATAGGATGATTTACATAATTTTTTGCATCACTGATGATGTAGGCAAGTTGATTCTCTCTGTAAAGTCTTTTTAGCTCTCCTCCAAACACCAGGATCATAGCATATGAAAGATCCATATGCAAGGTACCCCCTAACCTTTTGCTCCACGGATGTGACAAGAGGAGTCCAAACTTAGGTGGGATATCAACAACCACCACATCCATTACCATGCTTCTCATTGGCAATTGGGCAAGGTTTATAACAAGGTTTTTTATGAGGCCAAGGCGTCTAACTTTCCTAGATTCAAAAGAGAAGAGATCATGATATGGTTTGGTGACCTCAAGCCCAAGCTCATCCATCACTACTTTGGGCATAAGATTGTGTGATGCTCCTGAATCAAGCAAGTAGTTATGAAGTATCTTATCATGAACATTTAGGGATATATAGAAAGGTGGACAAGAATCATCTTGATCTTCTATCATAAGCCCTATAGTTACTATTGGCTTGTCATCTTGTAAATTTACAAAATCAGTAGATGAAGAGGTATTTGGCTCAAGGGACTTCAGGATGGTTGACTTGAAAATGTCATTCTTCATAATCTCGGTCAATGGCATAGGTATTTTTAGTTTCTGAATTTCTGATTCGAAATTGAAAGAGTATGATGATTTGTCAGAAGTTTTTACCTCTTTAGAAGGGGCTCTGAGGATAGCTTTCTCCTTGACTTGGGGCTAAGATTGCTTCTGCTGCTATTTTGTAGAAATAGGGATCTTCTTTACAGGAGCAGCAGACTGCTTGGCAGCAACTTCTTTCTTCTTCATAGGAGCAACGAGCAATGGTTTAGGAGCAACATTTTTTTATCTTAAATTATAACCTTGCTGATCATTTGTCTAATAGACAGATTCTTCAATACTTGGCTCATGAATCTCCTAATCCATATGGGCTTCTTCATAGTCTACTTGTGTCAAAAAGGAGGAATCATTTTCATCACCAAAACAATTTATGTCATCTGCTTCTTCAACTTCATCATGAGATATCTGTTGTTCCTCTTCTAGCATTGTATTTTGGAACGGGGGTATGATTCTCTGATCATTAGCTACATTCTTGTCTCTCTGAAGGATCTGGACTTGTTGATTATTCCTTCTATAAGGGAAATCATTTGGATTTCTAGGGACAAAAGCATTTGGCTCTTTGGTCCTTGCTAGTTGTTGGTTCTGAATCTTCAATTTTGACATTTTAGATGTCAAGTTGTCCAACATCTTGGCCATCTTTTCCATTTTTCTATTAGAAGAAGAAGGGGGCTCAGCAGCAAACTTATTTCTCTCAACCTTTCATTTGAGTTTTTGAGATGCCATAATATTTGATTCGACTTCAAGGGCAACATCTTGCATTAAAGCAAGTGTGGCTGATCTTCTTTCTCTAAGGATTAGACAAAAATCTGGATCAAAAGCAGTAGAAAATGTGATCTTTGCTGATGCATCACTTGGATTGATCTCTGCAGGGATCTTTCCAAACATTCTATTAAATTTTTTGATGAATTATGAGATTGAATCTCCATCTTCTCTTCTTAATTTTCCAAATTTAGAAATGTAATATAGTAGATCTCTTCTTTCTCCCTAGTGTTTTAAGAACACCTCATCTAGTTGCCCAATACCTATCACTGAATTTGCCGATATCTCTTTGAACCACTTTTAGGCTTGGCCATCCAAACTCTGCACAAAAACTCTGGTCCACATATCTTCTTTTGAAATGTTAATATTTTTAGCATAAGCATAAAAAGCTTCTATATGTTCTTCAACATTATAATCCCTAGCTCCGGTAAACTTTGGCATATATTTCTGATAATCTTCGATTGGCATGGCAGATAAGGGATTGGGCAAGACAAGTGGAGCATACCTATTTGCTAAAATTTGTTCCATATTGGTTATAGGGACAACCATGGAAATCTTGGGGGTTGATACAGAAGAAGAATTTTCAGGAGATGAAGGTTGATATGGGATGGTTGAGTTTAAATAAAATGGTTGTCTCACTTCACTTTGAGCAAAATTTTCAAAAATGGGTGGAAAATAAGAGGCCTTGTAAAACTAACCAAGAAATAAGGCTAAGCTTTCTTCTTCCTTAGAGGACAGATCATGTAAAATATCTTCGAGAACAGGAAGATTAGTATGAGTGTAGAAAACACCCTATATAGGCCTTGTGGGTGAGGAATTCAAAGAAGAAGAAGAAGAGGCTTCTTTTTGCTGAGGGGACCCTGTAATTACCTCTTTAAGGTTGTATGTAATATCATGCTCAAAAACAAATTCTGTAACTTCAGAGGAAAGTGAAGACTCCCCAACCTTTAATTTTTCAGATACAATTTCAATTTCCTGAGAACTATGAGTTTCAGCAGTAGGGGATTCAACTAGAGTCCTTTTAGATATGAAAGAAGAAGTGTCGGTTTGAATACTTGGATTTGATGTCTTTGTAGATCCAGAAGCCTATCTTTGTAAAGAATTTCCCCCACTGATCATCTTCTTAGGGTCAGTAACTGGTGCTGCCAGTGGGCCTTCTTGGTTCGCCTTGGTGTGAGATTTTTTCATAGCCACTTCGCTTAAATGGAGTCGCCAGATAGATGATTAAAAACCAAATGATGTCTAGGCTTTTTCTATTATCAAATCTATATCTATGTCATCTCCCAAGGAAGCTGAGCTTCGATCTCCTCTCCCTGGCAATGGCGCCAAGTTGTTATCACTCTAGGAAACTCTTTGAGGCTGCAAGTCAGAGATGCCTTGTAACTCAATCTTTTTGGAAACTATTTTCTCAATAATAGGTGTGGGTTTGGATCAAGATGAATATCTTAACCTCTCGATTGTATTCTCAAGACAGTCTAACTATATTTATGCAACACAAGGCCTTCAAGAGCTATTGTCAGATAGGTTTGTATAACAAATGGACAAGAAAACTAATCAGTTAACCAAAACATACATAAACCATATATATGGTGGGTCAACAAACTAGTCGAAGATGCTTATGATTCTTGCTTAACAGCCAAAAGTAAGATGATAGTTACCATAGGATCATTAAACAGAGACAAAAGAACGAATTCCACTCATAGGCATAGACAAAGGTGAAAGAAGGTATGACAGTAACAAATGAAAGAATCTTGCAGGATGATATATTAAAGAAAGTGTATTTCATACAAAACAGCAGAATATAGAACTCAAAATTGAACCCTGTGTTCATCTTCAGTTTTCAGCTTTATAGCCTTTACAACACAGTATCTAGATCACGAATTAATGGATCAGATATGCCTAAAATAGAAATTCAAAACTAACTTGCAAAAGATAAGGAATGATCCTCAAAATGAGGTCAATCCAACATTTCATGGTCTTCATATCTTGTAGAGTCATTTTTCAGTGTAGAATAGCCTTCCAAGGATGATTGATAACTCTTCCAAGAGATAAAATTCAAATTTGTTGAGATGTGCAAAACATCTCAATTTGTTTCCACCAAAATAGGTGCCAAAACCAACTTGGATACCTTTTCTAATCCTTATGCACCAAAAATGGATCTTGAAACTCAATATATAATTCATCAGCTATCCATCATGAGTGTTTTCAAATGATTTGGATCAGAAAAACCTCTATCTATGAAAAATTTATCTTCCTCTGTCTAGTTATAGGTTTCGTTGGTTAACATAGAAGACTTCTGGGTGGATTAACTACCGAAAGCTTTGCTTTTGGTGGTTAATGAACATTCATCCTGTTTGCCTAAACCACCGAAAACTTATCTTTGTCAAAACTTCAAAATTTGCAAAAATGATTAACTTGATGCTTTGCGAGTGTTCAAGGTCCTTTGGATGATGCAACTCTTCCTCGTGTAGATCTGCAAACTTCAACTTGTTGTGTGGAAGACTGTGGTATATCTACCATTGTTGTAGCTAACTCGACTAGAGTTTCCAAACTTGTTTTCTCCTGTGTTGGAGTTTGAGAATCTTTTAATTTCATCCTCAGAAGTCTAAGTTGCCTATACAGCTTCATGTTCTCCCTTATCAGTACCCTATTCCTGTCGTTGATTTTATCATGCTTTTCCTTGAGACTTTGGTTCATGTTGAAAATTTCTACATTTCTTTCAGTCAAGTCTGTATTTTCCTTTTTAATAACTCTTTCTAAGACTTCCATCTCATAGACTTCTTTCAGGAGTTTATTGATTTTCTGATCCTTAGATGCTTTAGGTTTTCTTGAATAAGCTTTTGCTAATGGTTGACTGTGTTCCTCTGGAAGAGTTGGTGAGGGAAAGTTGGGATAATCTTCTGCAACTTGCTCAGCCTGTTCATCACCTTGTGTCTCTGCTAACTCCTGTTCTGGCTCTGAGTCACTGTATGGTAAGTTTAAAGGGTTATCTACTCCAGCAAGGTCCTTGTTCTGCTCACCCTCAAACTGTAACTTTCTTTTGGTTCTTTTTCTTTTAACAGAGGATGATTCTGTCGTCTCTCTTGGTGGTGAGATCGCCTTCCTCTTTCTTAGACTGCCCTTAGGTGTGAGAGACTTCTTAGCAATGGACTTCTTCCCCTTTTAATCCTGTTGAAAATTGGTATGGAACTCATTCCAAAATAGGAAGTGGTTCCAGTCTACTTGTTTCTTCTTCAATGACTCCTTAATAATAAGTGTAACCAAACCCTGGTGTCACAATCTACTTGCCACCTTGGTAGGATTTGCCTTGACTTGTCTGGCCATTTTACTGAGAGTTTTGTGTAGGTAGAAGGGCAAATTGATGGGAGACCTGCCTATAAAATGATTCAATAACTTGAAGAGATAAAACATGAATCTGTTGTATCTACCTTCACAGGTGATATAGACAAAGATTGCCTTTAGGAGAGATTGCCACTTAGGTTCCAGATAAGACATTGGTATGTCTTTTTTCCATATAAGATCCTTGTGCAAAGGCTGTAGGTAAGATCTAAATTCAATGTTTGAGGGAAAATTTGATTTGAACCAGCAATCCCCTGTTCTAACCAGTGAACTCAGCCATGGCTGCCTCATCGACCACAAAATCTTCTTTTCCCACTGTTGCTACTCTTCCATCATACGAGATAGCAAAGGATTCAGACACCTGTTGGTGGAACTCGCCATTTTTTCATAGTATGCATAGACTCCTACTTTCTTGAATAACTCGGCCACCTCAGAGTGAGCCTCAAGGTACCAAACTCCATCCAATTCAGCCCTTATAATTGGCCCTGCTTTCGACATTTAGTAGTTGCTGACCTGTACCTGTGAATTAGGAAAATCTTCATGCCAGGAGGACAAAGACTCTATGATTTAGGGTGACAGGGAGTATGACTTAGAGTAAAAAAAATTATACAGGGTGACTCAGAGTTCTGATTGCATAGCTTAATCACTAACCGAATCTAAACAACAGACTGACTGAATACAAGCTGAAAATTTTGAGTTTCGGTGAGATGTAAAATCAAATTGAAATAGTATGGGATTTGAACTACCTGATGACTCGACTTGTCTTGATTTGTATGACAATTGGCTTGATAACGATCTATTGAACTTGAACTCCACTCAGAAATCACCACAAAAAATGGGATTATGGTCTCTGAAGATGTGTTTGCTTGATGAAATCATGGGCTCAAGACTGTCACAATGACTCTAGGATTTGAATTGATAATTAATGGAATCAAAACAGAGATTAATTGGGGTCATAATGGATTTTTGTCCTCGTGACTGGAGATAGTGAGGGGCTATGTGACTAATCATTTCTGTTAGTCGGGAATCACACATGAGTTTTTGTGTCTCTACCGAGCCTTAATTCTGAAATGACAAATGTAGTTAAAAAAGGACAATAGGGTATCAATATTCAGATAGATGCAATAATATCGTGCATACCTTACCACCTCCATGGAATATCAGTGGTTATGACTTCATGATTATGCCAATTGACAGTTAGCTCATGCGAAAGCACAAGATTTTCATTTTTCCGGTGGAACTCTTTTCGGTGGTTAACTGGGTTTTGCTTTTCCCCCTTAACTACCGAGAACGAAGGTTTTTGGTGGTTAATGAGCGCTTCTTAGGCTTGCCTAAACCACCGAAACCTGAGATTCTTTATATTTCTTGACAAAACCAAATCAAAAGTTCTTTCCAATTTTATTTACAGAAAATAGACTCTCTAACATGCCTAAAGAAATTTAGAAATAAATGTTTTGGACCACAATCTATCACCTAAAAACAAAAATCTCCATAAATTTATTTGAGGAGATAACACACCTGACTACTATAGTGCAACCAAGAACAAAAATCGATAAGATACTCTCTAGTACTTGGGTAGTCGTGTAGTATGACTAAGGGCATGGTCTAGCCTCATTAGTTGGTGCCCTAAGATATTGGGATGAGTACTATTGTTGGACCCTTCACGTATATCAAAGAGCTATAGCACAGGGAAAACCCTTTTTTGTAGAAACCATGAATACCCTAACCCTTGTGACAGAAACAAAAATAGAATAGACAATATATATTGTAGTGCAACTTTACCTCCTGCATTCTGGTTGTGAAATTACTACACATTTTTTCTTGTTAAGAATTTGGGCCTTTCAACACTATAGTATTCTTCAAATAAGAGTATAACTCCACAGAAGAAAAAAAAAAAAATTACGGATCTTGTTGGCACCATTATTTGAGCCCTATCCCATTGGATTCCTCTCTTCACCCTAATCATAGTCATATCTATAATTTATCAACAATTGTTTTTCCCATGGACCTGAATCCTTTTCGGCCCCCTTATTTTAGACTTACCCCATTGGATTCCCCTCATAACCCTGATCATGATGATACCCTTCATCCATAACCCATTTTATATTTGGTGCCACCCATCCCTTTATGCTTCCCCCCTTCACCATGGCCGACACCCATAGCCAATACCTTGAGTCCCACCTCAATTTTGTGTCCTATACTTTTGTAGAGACCCATCAGGAAGTGTGTCATCTCAACTCCAATATTACTACCATCAATAAAAACACTCATTCCACCATAGACACAAAAATGGAAACCTTGAAAATGGACCTATCTACCCATCTTGCATCCTTCACTAGCTAGATTTACACCCAGCTAAATATCACTGGAGACCTTACCTCCTCTAACCCACATTTGCACACTGAAGGTGAAACTTCCTTCAATTCCCATAATTTTCCACCTCATCACTTTCAGTGTGACCTACGCCTTTCATGCGTGCATGTGAACAAATTTGATGGTTTGGATCCCACCAATTGGGTAACTCAAATGGAACATTATTTCTCTTTGTATGACATTACAAATTATTTGGCCAAACTCTAGTATGGTGTTCTCCATCTAGATAAAAAAATGTTGGAAATGGAGTCAATGAAGAAAAGATGTCTGCGAATGGTATGTGGCTTGGAAATAATTTTTTGCAGAGCTTTATGAATGCTTTGACATTGAAACCAACCATGTAGGTCATTTGAACAAGTTGAAACAATCTGGCACAGTGGAAGACTTTATATTTTCTTTTGAATGATTGGATTTCCACACGGAGGGCATGTCTGATGCTTTTTTCCAAGAATGCTTTATCAATTTCCTCAAATATGAGATCTGTGCCCATGTACTCATGGATCACCCCCACATTTGGGTGGAAGCTACTAAAATATCTAAGGAAGAACAACATGTTGTCTCTTCTCAAACTAGAAAACCCTCCTTTATTCCTTTCCCTAAACCATTCACTCCCACTCCTCATTCCACTCCAATAAATATCCAAAAATTGACCTAGGAAGAAATGGTTGAATGCCAACTCAAGGGCCTTTGAATAATTATGATGAAAAATATTTTTCTAGGAACAAGTAGAAGGAACAAGATCCTTTTATTCCCATATCTGAGAATGTTTCTAAATAAGAGGTTTAGGATCCTCTTGTGGATGAATCACCTGAACACACTTACTTGACTCCACTCTCATACCCCCCGGAAGTTGAATCAATCATTTTCTCGAATCCTCTCACTGGATTCTCTTCTCCCCAAACCCTCAATATAATTAGTTACATTAATCATTAAAAGGTCATCATCCTCGTTGACAGTGGAAGCAGCCATGATTTTATTCGTCATCACATTTCCCAAGAAACTAATTGCTATATCTGAGCATTCAACAAATTTCAAATCATGATTTCCAATTGTAGGTCCATGAAATGTGGGAGGTGTTTTAAAAATTTGTGTCTCCAAATTGGTCAGTACCAAATGAAATCTCATATGTTTTCTATCGACATGGGTGGTTGTGACATTGTGTTGGGTGTTGAATGGTTAAGAACTATGGGACCCATTCTCATTTATTTTAAGGAATTAACCATGAAATTCAAGAAGGAGGGACAACAATATAAATTCCAAGGAATCTCAGCAAGTTCCCCTGAGATCATTAGTTCCCATCACATGGAAAATCTCCTCGAAAAAGGTCATTACGACATTATTACACAAATCCATTCCATTCAATCCACTGAGACACCCTTTGTGCATCTTTCCCTCCAATCCATCCTCTCCAAACATCAATATATTTTTTCCACTCCCCAAGGACTTCTTCCTTCCCATCATGTTCATGATCATTCCATTCCCCTCGTACCTAGTATCCTTGTAATATCCCTAGGCCGAACCCAATTGTAATGTAAATGAAAATGTACTTAAGCTGGTGAGTTGTTTGATATCATTTTTGTATGAACCTTTCATGGCATAGTGTGCACATGTACTATGCAGTAAAATGATGAAGTGTGCACATTCCAGGATACCGTGTGCAAAAACGTAAGTGCACGTGATTTTGAGGCCAATGAACCTTTGTGTATATGTTGTGTTTTATAGGTTGGTGATCCAATTTTGTGATGATTAGGCCGGAGAGCCTAGATGTTAAACTCTAGAGAGCCTATTTTTGTATATATGTCTCATCAATAATATAAAATGCATCGTTGTGCACTGATCAACCATGATAAAAGAGTATGGGGGAATAAACTCCACTAATTAGGGAAAGGGGGGGCTAAAATTGAAGGAAAAGGGATAATCTAGGGAGCTTAATCCAAAAAGGAATATTATATTAATATTTCTTAAAGTATAAAGTATGGATAATTATTTTATCCTATGTTCCAAAGTTGGGGACATGTGGGTGAAAGTAGCTCCCAACATGACAAGTGTCAAGTTGGGGACATGCATACATACTTTTGGAACTTAGCTCATTTTCCTGGCATTCCTTCCATCATGCATTCATCCTTTTAGCCATACCACGATCTTTCACTCATGCAGTCAACTATCCTCCATACTTTCCTGTCATTGTGCCTGAACTTGTATCCATAGCCATACTTGTTTGTGTAGTTGGTTATATTGGGAGATGGACTGAAGAAGCGGGTTGTCAGGCCCATGGGATTCTAAAGAGGCGAGTTGTTAGGCCCATGAGAAATTTATCTTTGGGTGACAGAATTGTTGGGAATTGATTTCTTAAGGGTGCTAAACTATAGCTACAAGGCTCTAAGACTTCCTGTCTCACCTATTGTTGAAGCTTGGAAAGGAAGTGGGGCAACCGAAGGACTGTTGAGAAAAGAAGGGGCACACTTCTTAGGGTGGGACAGACATGTGGGGAATGAAGGACTGTAGGTTGTTAGTTTGAGTTGGAACCTATGACATATTATTTCCTATTTTCTATGATCCATTACCCTGGTTAGGAACCCCTTACCTGGGTGGTGTTTAGTCCTATATCAAGGGTGACCCATTGTTGAGAGTGATGAGAAATGTCGTCTAAGGCCAGGAGGTTCATGGAAGGTCTGCACATAGTTGGTGACATTTGTACTAAGATAAGTGTCAATTGTGTGATAAATTTACATGCTTCATTATTGTTTACGTGTTTATTTTTATGGGTTTATCATATGTGTGGTTATAACTTCCTTTATATTTATGGGTATTGCCTATATATGTCGCATGTATATGTTTACTTTTATTTTAGTATGAATCCATGCATTTGCATAATGTATTCGTCTGTTTACATCTTATATATAAATTTCCACAAGAGTTCAGTGTGTATATATTTTAATTGCATGTAGTTCAAAAAATTCATGTGGCATAGACCAGTTGGATGTTGGGTATGTTATAGTATGTTAAGCAGAGAATGAAAGCATTTTCTGGAGTAGCATCACCCGACATGGGTGCCCGGGGATGTTACAATATGGTGTCAGAGCTTTAGTTTTCAACACTGAGCCTCGAAGGGACGAGCGAGTTGAGTTGAAGAGAAATTTCACAGAGGATTAATTTTGAAGTGGCCAAATTTCTAGTTGTAGAGCGTCCATGGAAAAAAGTAACAACATGGTGCGAAATTGGGAGAAACCCCAATTTCTGTTGTTAAATTCATGGGAAAATTGAGAAATTTGATGGGTGAGATATTATTGATTTAATATCTATTCTAGCAAATTTAGACCTAGAATTGGTCGAATTTGAAGTTACAATGAAGCCATGACAGATGGAGAGATCTTAGTAATGAAAATTCTCAATTCGTGAATTGTGTGTGGAAAAATTCGTTCTAGAAATTTCAACCCACAATGATTTCTTGTTACAGAGGTTGAATTGGTGTTGTTGGGGTGAAATTGATCAAATTTCATAGTTGCAGAATGTGTATGGTAAATTTGGGAAAATGTTAGAAAAAAAAAAACAAAGCCCTAATTTCTGCAACAAAATTCACGAGGAATTGATGTGCATAAAAATGAATGTGCGTAGGTGGGCGCACTAAAAATGAATGATGCATAGTAAAAAGCCAGTGATATGTAAAAAATGGGCACTCCAAGGAAAAATATTAGCATGCTGGCGCGCGCGCTAAATTTTGGCACCACATGGAAAAATATTGGCGTGCTAATGTGCGCACTAAATTTTGGCACCATGTAGAAAAATGTTAGTGATCCGGAATCAGATCTAGAAACCTGACAAGGCTTGAAAAATGCTCAAAAATGAAAGTTCTCAAAATGCAACGAAACCAGCGCCATTGCGTCTGTCTCGTCTTCCTGATTCTAGTGGTATATTTACTTCGTCAAACGGGCTCCGTATGAGCAAGATATCGCGTTCTGTCCGAAAAGGCAAACATGCAAAAAAAAGGGGATGACTATACAATCCGTACAGTGCCACATGGCATGATGACTGTACAGGCCGTACAGTCATACAACTGATGTGGCAACCCTGAGAAGAAACACATGGAAACTCCAAAAGGCAACAAGTGGTAGGCTGATTTGGGCGTACAGGTAGACAGCTGGACCAATCCAGAGGTGACACGTGTCACCACTCTAAGGGTGACACGTGGCACGAGATGACCTCAGTAGCTGACGCGATGGGGCTGACAGAGCAGTGATGTGGTAGACGTATAGGATGAATGGTGGCAGATGACATGGACCATTCAACAATCGACACTTGGCAATATACGGTTGGTTGTTGAGGTGCCACGTGGCCCAGTCATGGGCTGCCACGTGGCAACATGTGGTTGGTTGTTGGTTTTTGTGTAAAATTTTATGGCATGCACGGGGGTCAAACTAGCGACCTCCCCTCTGAGCTTGTGGACTAGAAGGGTCAGGCTAACTGCCTTCCCCACGGGTAATACTTATTATGTAAGTGGCATAAAAACTATTTAAGTTTGGTTTAAACTTTATGCGGAGGCGGAAAGGGACGGGGCTTAGCCCCAGCCCTTGGTTTTATTTCTCGACACGACCACGACAACGAGAAGGGTGTATGGATAGGGCTCAGCCCTCAGGTTTTGGTGCCAGCCCGTAACCACTGCCACAGGACCAAGGGTCTATCCCTACACAAAGGGCGCGGGGGTTACAACTGTTGGCCCGTGGGCCTATGCCAACACGCCACGACCAAGAGCTAGCGCCGGAGAGGGGGCCAACACATGGTCGCGTGGCCACATGGAGGCACGATATGACTAGGAGCACGCACCTAGTGGGGGCTGCACCCAATTTCGTACAGAAGTGGATTTTTTGTATAGTTTGGGATTTCATTTGTTATTATATGCCTGATTTTAATGGATTTTCTCCATTATTGGGAGATATTGGGCATTTTTGGAGCCCAAATTTTGGGAGGAAGTTGGAGATGAACAACCAACTTCAAATATATATAAACTAGGCCTGTTTGAGGCCATGGAGGACAGTCAAGGACAGAAAAATAAGAGTTATGTTGAAGGGAAGCCAAGCCAAAGCCATTTTTATGCAGGGAAGCTATTGAGGAGAAGACGTTGTCGGGCCATTTCTGGGAGCTTCGGACGTCCGTTTTGCGTGTCGTTTTCTTTGCAGGGTTCTAGAGATCTAGATGAACATGACCAAATCAGTCTTGTATCCAATTGGTACTATTGTGATGTAATTTTTAGCTTTTGAACAAAAATAAAGAAGCCTCCCCCACAGAGACAAAGGCCCGGAGACGTAGGCAAAGTTGTGCCAAACTCCGTTATCAATTCTCATGCTTATGGTTTTCTGTCTATTATTTCATTTCAGATCTGCATATGTGTATATGTATGTCATAATTCCTCTTCTTTCCTCATTCTTTCACTAAGTTTCTCAAATGGTTAATTAAAAGATCCTACGGATCAAGTGGTATCACAGCTAGTTGACGTTTGGATTTGAGTTTTGCATGTTAACCAGGGAAAAGCTACAACATGGTGAAGGTGAGCTTGTTGCAGAGAATCCATTAATTGGATTGAGAAAGAGAGCTTCTCACAGCGAGAAGATGGCATCGGAAGAGGGGATTTCTCAAGATGAGAAAGAGTTCCGAAAAACATTCCATGCTATGTTGGAGATGGTGACAATTTTGTACAAGGATTACCTGGAATGAAAGAGACCAGTTTTGGGTGAAACTTCAAAAGGAAAAAGTGAAGAGGAAGAGGACCATCCTTAGATTCCTCGTTCACCTCCATCAACACCTCCTTATTCTCCTTCTTCTTCAACTTCAAGTTCTAAATCTAGTGTAAAGAAAAATGTTCATAAGAATAAACATGAAATGCCATTGTTAAAACTTGATGTTAAATTTGAGTTGCCCATATATGATGGTGAAGTAAATGTAGAAAAACTTGACAACTGGATCAAACAGATGGAGGTATACTGTAGTGTGAAACAGATCAAAGATGAGGCCACGCAAATTAAGTTGGCATCTTTGAGACTTGCAGGTACAACTCTTATCTAGTGGCAAAGAAAGCTGCAAAAGTGAACACAACATGTGGGTAATGTATTTCCATCATGGAAGAGTTTCATTTCTACACTTAGGAAACAATTCTATCCTTTGCATTATAAAGAAAAAGCAATAATTGAATGGCAATCTTTAAAACTAAGAAAAGGACAAACAGTGCAAGAATACACCGATGGATTTCCAAAAATGGCATTAATGTTAGACATCCCTTTGCAAACACAAGAAACTCTTATGAAGTATATAGGAGGATTGCCTACGCATATTAGAAACACTGTTTTCATGTTTGGACCCACTAACCTTGATGAGGTTTCTGTTCAAGCTATGTATATTGAAGCAGGGAAAGCAGGTGTGTCAAGGGAATCATCGTCCTTAAAGAAAGAGGACAAGAGGAAAAGGCATGGCAAGAATGAAAATGTAGTGACGAGGAAGGAAGGAAAGCCCTCTTGCAAGCATTGCAAGAAAGAGGGACATGATGAGGAAAAATGTTGGCAATTGCATCCCGAGAAAAGGCCAAAGTGGTTCAAAGAAAAGAAGGGAACACAAATAGTGGAAACGACATCAAAACCCACAGACTTGGGATTGGATTCAGGTGATGAATCAAAGATTTCATTGGTTGGTATGACAGGTAAATTTGGAGAAGATATTGATTGTAGAAACAAGTTGTTTCATGTAAGGGTAATCATGCGACACACTAAGATAGACACATTAATCGACAGTGAATCTCAATCTAATCTAATCTCATAAGAATTGGTTAAGAAATTGGGGTTAAAAACACAAACTCATCATAAGCCTTACACACTTAAATGGATAAGCAATCATCATCAAATGCACATAAAAAAATAGTGCACAATCAAATTTGCAATTTCATCTAAGTATGTGGACGAAGTAACATGTGATGTAGTGTCGTTAAGAGAATGTGGAATGGTCTTAGGTAGTCCTTATTTATATGATCGTAATACAATCTTCTACAGGACAAAGAATCAATATCAATTCACTAAAGCAGGTGAAGATTATGTGGTTCATGCTCATCATGCTAAAGCAAATAAAACACTTCAAACAATGGAACAATTAAAGAAGACAGTGCAAGAAAGAAAAAAACCAATAATTGTTTCAAATGAAGTAATTGACCTTAAGCAAGAACAAGAAATGATTGTTGAATGGAAAATCAATCATAAGTTGCTTCAAGATAAGCTCATGTCGTGCAAGTATTTCAAGTATATCAGCTCATTTGTAGTTGTCTTCTTGATACTATCATTAATAATGTTTTCTACATGGATGATAGTGGCTTCAGTAAGATGTAACAGGGTTCAAATGGCTAACAATATACTGTCAGTTGTCATGATTGTGTTACAGTTGATCTTGATGAGACAGGTGCACGGGACAGAGTTCAAAGATGGAGGACAAGCCAGGTGGCCTATCCCAAGCTTGTTGACTGGTCAGTAACCTTTTGGGGACCAAAAGGTCTTTTTGTGGGGAGGTGTGATCCAGAATCGGATCCAGAAGCCTGACAAGGCCCGAAAAATGCTCAAAAATGAAAGTGCTTGGAATGCGACGAAACCAGCACCATTGCATCTGTCTTATCTTCCTAATTCTAGTGGTATATTTACTTCATCAAACGGGCTCTGTATGAGCAAGATATTGCATTCTGTCTGAAAAGAAAAACATGCAAAAAAAGGGGATGACTGTACAGTCCTTACAGTGCCACGTGGCATGTTGACTGTACAGGTCGTATAGCTGATGTGGCAACCCCAGGAGGCAACACATGGCAGCTCCAGGAGGTGACACATGGCAAGTTGATTTGGGCGTACGGGGAGACAACTGGACCAATCCAGGGGTGACACGTGTCACCACTCTAAGGGTGACATGTTGCACGAGATGACGTCAGCAGCTGACACGGCAGGGCTGACAGAGCAGTGACATGGCAGACGTACAGGATGATAGGTGGCAGATGACGTGGACCATTCAACAATCGACACTTGGCAATATACGGTTGGTTGTTGAGGTGCCATGTGGCCCAGTCATGGGCTGCCATGTGGCACCATGTGGTTGGCTATTGGTTTTTGTGTAAAATTTTATGGCGTGCACGGGGGTCAAACCAACAACCTCCCCTCTGAGCTTGTGGACTAGCAAGGCCGGGCTAACTTCCTGCCCCACGGGTAATACTTATTATGTAAGTGGCATAAAAACTATTTAAGTTTGGTTTAAACTTTATGCGGAGGCAGAAAGGGCTGGGGCTTAGCCCCAGCCCTTGGTTTTATTCCTCGTCACGACCACGACCATGACCAGGGTGTATGGATAGGGCGCAACCCTCGGGTTTCAGTGCCAGCCCGTAACCACTGCCACAGGACCAGGGGTCTATCCCTACACAAAGGGCATGGGGGTTACAACTATTGGCCCGTGGGCCTATGCCAACATGCCACGACCAAGAGCTAGCGTCAGAGAGGGGGCCAGCGCATGGGCGCGTGGCCACATGGAGGCACGATATGACTAGGAGCATGCGCCTAGTGGGGGTTGTGCCCAATTTCATACAGAAGTAGATTTTTTGTATATTTTGGGATTTCATTTGTTATTATATGCCGGATTTTAATGGATTTTCTCCATTATTGGGAGATATTGGGCATTTTTGGAGCCCAAATTTTGGGAGGAAGTTGGAGATGAACAACCAACTTGAAATCTATATAAACCAGGCCTATTTGAGGCCATGGAGGACAATCAAGGACAGAAAAAGAAGATTTATGCTGAAGGGAAGCCAAGCCAAAGCCATTTTTATGCAGGGAAGCTATTGAGGAGCAAACGCTGTCAGGCCATTTCTGGGAGCTCCGGAGGTCCATTTTGCTTGTTGTTTTCTTTGCAGGTTTCTAGAGATCTTGACGAACATGACCAGATTAGTCTTATAGCCAATTGACACTGCTGCGATGTACTTTTGATCTTTTGAACATAAATAAAGAAGCCTCCCCCACAGAGACAAAGGCCCGGAGACGTAGGCAAAGTTGTGCCGAACTCCGTTATCAATTCTCGTGCTTATGGTTTGTTGTCTATTATTTCATTTTATATCTACATATATGTATGTGTCTATCATAATTCCTCTTCTTTCCTCATTCTTTCACTAAGTTTCTCAAATGGTTAGTTAACGCATGCGAAATTAAAACTCAACCATAGTCATTAAAAGATCCTACAGATCAGTTTGTGTGCTGGTGCACACGCTAAATTTTGGCACCACGAGGAAAAATGTTGGTGTGCGGGTCTGCATGATAAATTTAGTATTGCACGGTGTGCATACATAGAAAAAGGTGGACGCGGTGTGCACACACATAATAATGGTGTGCGTGGTGTGCCCAAGCCTCTTATGAACTAGCTTTCTATGGGAACAAGCCTCTCAAGTGATCCAATCTTATGGTTCTTCATTTTCTTATTCGAAGAGTGCAGAGGAGTTTGTTTGGTGTGCACGCAATACGAGTATATGTTGTCATGTGACATTTTAGTTAATAGTGCACACAGACTATTGGTGTGTAGTGGGGGAATCTTAAACTTTGGCATGGTGCAGCACATAGAGTGAAATGTGCATGGAATATCAGGGCATGATATAAAAATTGTGCACAAGTAATAGTGTAAGAACCAAAAATTTGGTGCGATGCATATTGGCGCGCAACACAAAAGTAGTGTGTGCCAGTTATTAGCGCGACAGAGAAGTGATGCATAGTGGTTACAGGTGCACGAAGAATGATTTACCTTGTGGTGTTGCTGCACATGATAGATATTGGTGTGCAGGTTGAAATTTGTGTGCACGAAGTTGTTTGAGAGGTGAACAACAGCAAAAACCCATCAATTTTCTGCGATGTTTTATATCATTTGAATGCCATCTTTTTGCATCGCATTTTTTAGGCCCTTAACAATGTTTTTAGGAACTCAAAAACCATGAGAACAGACTGCAACAATAAAATATATCGAATAAAAGAGCTCAGATAGATCTTTTTAATGGTGTAAACCGTTCATCTAACAAAGATTTTATGAGAAAGTTACAACACAAACATTTGAGGGTAAATTTTAAAACCCAACTAACTTCAAAGAGCCATAATTGTCTTCTCCGGAATGAGATTGAGGCATAGGAGTAGTCAATGGAAATCTATTGAACCATAGAAGATATTCCTAGAGGCTAGAGCTAAATTAAATTTCTGGACATGTTAAAAGTGTTTAAGATGGCAAAGAAGGTACTTGTAGCATTCCAAACCAAAAACACTAATTTTCCTAGAACTTCAACAGGATGTAACTAGTATCTTGGAACCCGGAAAGAGGTGAAACTTGGATAGAGTGTCCATAATATGTATATGAAGAATCCCAATTGAGATCCTATAAAAAATCCAATGGATTAGTTGCAAAAATTAACAATTACAACGTAGATTTGCGCCAAGTTGAAGAATGAACAGAAAACTTAATGGGCAATTTTGAAATAACCATAACTTCCTTCTCAAGACTCGGAATTGAGCATGGGAGTAGGTGTTGGAAAGGTATCGGATAGTAGAATATAAATATTCACCCAAAAAAATGATCTATTCATTCAATTTTCTAGGAAATCAGAAGAAATATTTCTGATATATTATTGAACCAGAATGGTTCATATTTTTCATGAAATTGTTGAAACAATCAACCTGGCAAATTTTTGTTGGTTGCACATTTTGCAAAGTTAACAATGAAAAGATCACATCAGGACCAACACACAGTCCAGAAGAATGGATAATGCACAAGTGATTTGCATCCAGGAAGATGAGATCAGAGGGATGGATGTCCATTTCGACATTGAAGGAACAAACTCTAGTGGACAAGAAGAATAAAGGGATGTAAACATGAATATGGTAGATACCATTAAAAATTTGCAGAGGCATGTCCAAATCCATAAACCTGATAGTGAAATGATTATGAGAGACAAGGAGCAACAAGAGGACTTCAACATGAATTTAATGCAGAGCTTGAACATAATAGAAAATAAATTGGATAAGGAGAGTGGCTCAAGCAAATAAGGAAGTCATAGGTCTCCTGATCAAAAAAGAAGAACAAGAAGTGTTAGTAGCATCACCATCACTCCTGAGGCATTCCAATAAGAGAGAAAATAACATCTCAAGTCCATCCCCTATCAGGAAGCATAAGGGGTCTGGGATAGATGAACTATGAGGAGAAATGAACAAAATCAAATCTCCTACATTTGATGGTGAGCACAAAAAGGATGAAGATGCAGAGACATGGTTGTTGGGCATGATAAAGTATTTTCAATTGCATAATTATTCTTCTCATGCAAAAGGTAAAATTTCCATTTATCAACTCAAGGGAAAGGCATACATGTGGTTGGATCATCTTGTGCAGGTGCAACACATTAAAGAGAAAAGTGTTACTTAGAGTGAATTCAAGGAGTATTTTGAGAAGAAATACTTGACTAAGAGATGGTATGACAACAAAATGAAATATTTCTTTGAACTCAAGCTTGGGAGTATGAACATAGATGAATATGAGAGAACGTTTTTAGAACTGTTGAAGTATGTTTCTTTCATCAAAGATGAGACAATTAAGATTCAGAGGTATTTGAGTGGATTGCCAACATTGATCAGTGAAAAAATACAATCTGATGATCCCGTGACATTGGAGGAGACCATAAGGCGAGATACATGCCTATATGATCAGAAAAACACAAAGCTAACTTTCCAAAAATCTTGGGAAGACAAAAAGAAATTCAATATGGATCAAAGGAAGAAGGGAACTAAGCCACCATTCTTCAGAAATAATACTCAGGGACAACCAAATTCTAGAGAACCCAGAGTGATTGAGGTAGGGGGTGAAAGCCCAAAGAAGCCACCCATTCATTATTGGGGATGTAAAGGAGATCATATGTTTAGAGATTGTCCTCATAGGGGTGAAAAAGTGAGGATTGTTCACAATGTACAACAAGATGAAATAGTGGAGGACATGGGAAAAAATATACCAAGGATATATGCATCCCTGGGCAATAAGGAAGCAGATTATTAGTCACATATGATTGAAGTGGAAGGTATGATAAACAACCAATCCATTGCTATTTTAATTGATTCAGGATCTAGTCATAGTTATATAGATCCTAAGATGGTGGAAAGTTTTCATTTTCCAAGAATCAAGCATGGAAAATATTGGTTGGTGCAACTGGCTACCGAAGCTAAAAGAAAAGTTAATGACATTGTTAAGTCATGTCTTATGGACATGAATGGACTGAACACCAGGCAGGATTTGAACATCTTTCCTTTAGGTTCCTATGACTGTCTAATTGGGATGGATTGGTTGGACCAACATCATGCTATCCTAGACTACAATAAAAAGGAATTTACTTTCTTGGATGAGGAAGGGTACCTAAGGAATGTGCAGGGAATTCCCAGGGCAGTGACCATGAGATAAATTTCAACATTGTAGCTGAAGAAATGTTACAGAAAAGGGTGTCAAATATTTGCAACTCATATGGAAGAGACACCTAAAGATAGGGTTCCAAATTTGGAAGATCATGTAGTCGTGGAAGAATTTGAAGATGTGTTCAAGGAGGTACCAGAACTACCCCCAAATAGAGATATTTATTTCTATATAATGTCAATGTATGGAGCAGCTCTAGTGTCAAAGACTCCTTACATAATGAGTACATCTAAGCTGAAGGAGTTGCAAATGTAGATTGAATAAATTTTGAATAAGGGGTATATACGCCCAAGTGTGTCACCTTGGGGTGCCCCGACCTTGTTCGTGAAGAAGAAATATGGAACATTAATATTGTGCATTGATTTCAGATAGCTGAATAAGGTAACTATAAAGAACAAGTATCCTCTTCCAAGGATTGATGATCTATTTGATCAGTTGAAGGATGCAAAGATATTTTCAAATATAGATCTCAGGTCAGGATACCATTAGGTAAGGATTAACGAGGAAGATATCAACAAGACCGCCTTTAGGACAAGGTATGGTCATTATGAGTTCACAGTGGTGCCATTTGGGTTGTCAAATGCACCAGTTGTTTTCATGTTCTTAATGAATGTTTTTTTTCGAGAATATTTAGAAAAGTTTGTCATGTCTTTTTGGATGAAATCCTTGTATATTCCAAGTCAGAAGAAGAGCATGAGAATCATTTGAGGATGGTGTTGAAATTATTAAGGGAGCATCAATTTTATGCCAAATTGAGGAAGTGCTCATTTTATCAGAGGCAAATTCATTATTTGGGACATATCATTTCAGAGGATGGGATAGCAGTGGATCTTGAGAAGATAGAAGCCATTAGAGAATGGTCAGCGCTAAAGAATGTGAAATAGGTTAGATCATTCATGGGCCTTGCAGGCTACTATAGGATATTTATTAAAGGATTCTCAAATATTGCACACCCAACCTCTTCCTTGCAAAATAAGGGTGTGAAGTTTCAATGGACATTGGGTTGTGAAAAGATTTTCCAACACTTGAAACAATTATTAACAAGTGCTCCAATTTTAAGGATTGGAGACCCAATTGAAGACTTCATTGTATGCATAGATGCATGTAGAGAAGGACTTGGTGGAGTCCTCAGTCAAAATGGGTTTGTTATATGTTATGAATCGAGGAAGTTGAAGGAGCATGAAAGACACTATGCAACTCATGATTTGGAGTTTGAATATATAGTTCATGCCTTGAGAAAATGGATACACTACCTCATGCGAAAAAGGTTTGAGCTGAGGATAGACCATAATGGTCTAAAATCTTAATTTGATCAACCAACTCTAAATGCTAGGAAAAGAAGATGGTTAGAATTTCTAAGTGAATATGACTTTGATATAAATCATATCAAGGGGAAAAAGGACAAAGTGGTTGATGCACTTAGAAGAAGATTGCATAAGTTTCATGCTACAACCATTATCATGTACCAACTAGATTTGAAGGACATAATTTTTGAGTCTTCAAAATTGGATTTGCAATACAAGGAATTAGTGGAAAAATTATAGCAAGGTAAATTACAACAGGAAATTGAAGAATACAAGCTAGATAATGATGAAATTCTCATGTACGGGGGCATAATTTATGTATCAAATTCCAAGGAAATGAAAAATCTGATATTGAGAGAAATTCATAATGTACCTTATGCTAGGAACCCAGGTTATCAGAAAGCTATTGCAGTTGTCAAGAGACAATATTAATGGCCAGGAATAAAGAAAGTTGTTAATTATATTGCCAAATGTTTAGAATGTCGAAAGTTAAAAGATGAGAATATACACCTAGTTGGTTTTCTACATCCATTACCCATTCTTGAGTGGAAATGGGAAGTTTTAACAATGGATTTCATCACCAAACTGCCCAGAACAAACAAGAAACATGATTCTATCATGGTAGTGGTGGATAAGCTTACTAAAGCTACCCATTTTATTCCAGTTAAGCTCACTCATGAGGAAGCCAACATTGTTGATTTTATATGAGGGAAATTTCTAGATTACATGGAATACCCAAGAAAATTATGTCTGACAGAGATTCAAAATTGACCTCAAATTTTTGGAAAGGATTATTTAATGGATTTGGAACAAATTTGAATTTTAGCACAACTTATCATCTAGAATCAGATGGACAAATAGAGAGGGTGAATCAAGTTATTGAGGATATGTTGAGGATGTATGTGATGGATGAACCATAGAAATGGGAAGAATACCTACACTTAGTAGAGTTTTTTTATAAAAATGGGTACCAAGCATCTCTAAAGATGATCCCATTTGAGGCACTTTATGGCATAAACTAGAACACACTAGTAATCTAGGATAACCTAGTAGATAAATCATTGGTTGGGCCATATTTAATCAGGGAAATGGAGGAGAAAATGTTGAAAAAATAAATAAATTTAAAGGCTACCCAAGACAGGATGAAAATCTATGTTGATAAGGGCAGAACTCACAGAGAATTTAAAGTTGGGGACCATGTATTCTTGAAAGTGAAGGCCAACAAAAGTTCCTTAAAGTTGGGAAATTGTTCAAAGTTGGCAGCTCTCTAGTGTGGACCATTTGAAATCCTAGAGAGGATTGGTCCAGTAGCTTATATTATTGCAATGCCTGCATCTATGTTTGTTCATAATGTATTCCATGTATCATTGTTCAATAAATATATACCTGATGCTAATCATGGTATTGATTGTAATGTGATTCAGGTGGAGCAAGAAGGTGCTATATATGGGTATTGATTGTAATGTGATTCAGGTGGAGAAAGAAGGCATTATTGATTGTATCAGTATTGCCTGTATATGATGCCTGTGTATGTTTATTGTTATTCAGTATCAATCCCTGCATTTGCAGAATGTATTTGTCTGTTTACGTTATATATATAAAGTTCCGCAAGAGTTCTCTATCTATATATTTTAATTTCATGTAGCTTGAAAATTTTATGTGGCATAGCCCAGTTGGATGTTGGGTATGTTACAGTATGTTAAGCATAGAATGAAAATGTTTTCTTGAGTAGCATGGCCCGGCATGGGTGGGTGGGGATGTTACAAGCCTTCCTTCCTATGTTTGTCCCTATAGTCATCTATTTCCCCACAAAATTGAAATTGAGAAAATTGTTCAATAATTTCCCACCGCAAGCATTATCCGTCCTAGTACTAGCCCATATTATTATCTAGTGGTGATGGTACTTAAGAAAGAAGTCTCTAGGCACATGTGTCCTAACTTTCGTGCCCTCAAAAAACTCTCCATTAAAGACAAATTTTCAATTCTTACCATTGATGATCTCTTGGATGAATTAAGTGTTGCCTATTTATTTACTAAAATTGATATTCGTTATGGCTACCACCAAATACATATGAAAGAGGAAGACATTCCTAAGACCATATTTTGAACTCATGAGGGACACTATGAGTTCTTAGTCATGCCCTTTGGCTTTTGTAATGCTCCCTCCACTTTATAAAGCCCCATGAATCATGTCTTCTTTCCTTTTCTCTATCATTTTGTATTAGTTTTCTTTGATTATATTCTCATCTATGGTAAATCCTGGACAATCACTCTTTCTCATGTGTATTGAGTTCTTCATTTACTCTCTCAGAACCAAACAATCTAAATGTTCTTTTGGATCCTTTGAAATCAAATACTTGGGTCATAATTTTGGGAAGGAGGGTGTTCGGGTGGATCCTAAGAAGATTGGAGCTATGCAGGATTGGCCTCGCTGACGCAAACCCCTGACCCTTGGGCCGAGATCTGCTCAGGATCATTCTAAATCTGCCCCTGAGTCTGATTGACTCTTCGATTCCTCCACAGGGAATCCCACACACACACACCACAATGTTTTCCACAGGTCCTTATAGGTATACCCGTGTGATCAAACACACGACATCAACTCAAATATTCTGACCAACAATATGATCGTGCCCTTTACCAAATCGAGATTTTAGGTTTCGCGATATCGCGATTCCTGTTGTCGAGTTTCCCGTCTCTACAACCTCCGAAACTCAAATTGTCGAATTGCCAAAATCTTTGGCCGCGTTCTCCTCCACAGTTGTGTCACGTTTCGTGACTTTGGGAATTCTAGTGCAAAGGACCCCAATTCCTTATCTTCGAAAACACTGAATTACCAAATCCTGATACATTCAACAAAGGCTGGATCTCCAATTTTTATGAACATGATTCTTTTTCTGATTCGGAGTTTCAGACTTCATGACTTCGCGAATCCTAAGACAACACTCCAGTCTCTTCAACCTCCAAAACCCTGAAATGGTAAACAAGGTTTGGCTCTGCCTATTTGACGAAGATAGGCCACCTGTCCACCCCACTGTCCTCTATCTCTGATGTGGACTCTTGCCACCTGTCACTCTTCCCGGCTTTCCAGACTTGAACAAGCCTTCGACTATTGTTCCCCTACCACTTCGAAATCCCAAATTTTGAAATGGCGCCTTCTATGGAATCAACGGCTAATAGCCTCCCTTTAGATCTGATGGTCCACATTATTTTGGGCTTCTAGGTACCGGAAGTTCAAGACTCTCGATCCCAAACCACTATCTTCTCGGGTTCCGGAACCCCGAAACACTGAAATGCCAAAATGCCTCTTCAACAATACTTCGCGTTTTGTGACTTCAGAGGTTCTTATGTGAAGTTCCCCGAATCCTTGTCAATGGGAATGCCAAAACCCCAATCCCTAAAATGATCTGACAGCTCAAAATAGATCACGATCAACGATCCCTGTTGATTCTTGATACCAAAGTGATGGGCTCGTCCAACCCTTATCCACCTTGTAGCTCCTCTGGATCCTACGGTCCTTGCGACTTCGTGAGTTCTCCAAGGAGAATTTTAATCCCTCATTTCCTCCTTGATAACTTCTGCGAAATGAACCAACGTTCTTCCACTGGAACTTAGCTTCTGCATGATAATTTCTCTCCCTCCGTTTAAGCAATTTAAAGGTACTAATCCTCCTGAGCTTTCTATTCTGAACTTATGTCTCAAAAAGGACTCCTACATGTACTCTTTGCGACAATCTTTCAAATGCTCTTGGGTATTTGACCTCTTGACTCTGTGCACTCTTTGCAACAACAGTCCTTCACCCTTCAACCTTAGTTGATAAGTTCTAAAGCTTCAATTAGCCCACGCACACCTTGCACAACTTTTGTGCTTCACCTGCACTTCTGTTGGAATGAGAACAATGGTATCCTTCCTGAGCTTTCTGAGATAAAACTCAGAACCCTTATCAACGCACTCCTTGCAGATTTTTCAGTGCACTCCTTGCAGGAACTCTCTCTCAGGAAGAGAAACAATTGAAACTCATTCTTCTCTCTCTGACTTCATACATTCAACATGAAATCATACATTCAACACAGAATATCAACAAAGGCATAACAGAGAGAATAAAACAACTGTAAGCATACCATTCAACATATGTAAACAACAAACATTATAACACCATGAAATCTGAGTCAAAGCTTCATATATTAATCAAATAATCATGTACATGGGTTCTTCTCTACAACTCTTTGCTATGACTCAACAGCTTATGAAAATCTCTCTTCTTCTTTTTCTGTGCTAATGATACAATAATACAAGAGTGAGGGTGTGTATATCCGTTTTCCCTCCTACACTCTAAACTGTCTAATTTCTTAATTCCAATCTACCTACTTTCATTAACAGCTTAAATGCCTATTACAATTTGACAGATGGGAGTAATTCCCCCAGATCTGTTCATATCTCCTAGGTATAAATGCAAAGTACTCCTTCTTCCTAACTATTACATTGATCCTTTTAAGTTCAAAATTAAAAACGTTGTTCATAAAAACTTGCTCTTTTTCCATCTATGCGTCCAGCTGCTCCTTTGTCTAGAAGCATGATTTTGTCTTTATACGATTCTCCTACATCACTCGCCCTAAGACTCTCACAAGATTGCATGGTTTTATGGGTTTAATAGGCTATTATCACAAGTTTTTTAAGAAATATGGAAAGATTACGACACCTCTCACTGCTCTCCCTAAAAATAATTCTTTCACTTGAACTCTATATATTGATCATTCATTTAGAGCTTTGAAGGCGGCTATGTGCACCACTCTTATCTTGGCCCTTCCAGACTTCACAAATACCTTTGTGCTAGAATGTGATGCTTCTGGGAGAGAAACTGGAGTATTCCTTATGAAAGATGGTCGGTCTTTTTCCTTTACCAACAAACAATTGTTAGTTTGACATTTGGTCCAATCAATATATGAAAAGGAAATGTTGGTTATTCTCCATGCAGTGGATCTCTGGTGCCCTTATCTATTGGGGAAATTCTTCCAAATTAAGACAGATCATTAGAGCCTCAATTATTTTCTGGAGCAACATATTTCATCCTTGAAGAAAAAAGAATGGGTGGCTAAGCACTTTGGATATGATTATGATATCATTTATAATAAATTCAAAGATAAAGTGGTTGGTGACGCTCTTTCAAGAAAAAATGAAGATGAAGGGTAAATTTTTTCCCTCTATTTCATTTTACTAGATTGGCTCCAAGATGTTCACCAGGAATTACTGCAAGATCCAAAAATTTCGAGTCTGATCCAACAATTGCAAGACAATTCACCAATTTCCCCAGGGTACTCTCAACACAATGATGATATTTTCTACAAAATTGGTCTATATTTAAGTAAACAATCACAACTTAAATCCACAGTGCATTCTGAGCTTCATGCTACACCCACAACTGGGCACTCAGGGTCTACCAAAACCTATGACAAGGTCAAATGTTTTTTTTTTCTAGAATGTATGAAATAGGAAGTTCACACTTTTGTGGTGGAACGTCATGTCTTTCAACATAACAAGGGAGAAACAGTCAAATCCTTAGGAACACTACAACCGCTTTCGATCTCACTCGCTATTTGGAGGGGTATCTCTATGGATTTCATTGTTGTCTTACCTAAATCGGGAAATAATTCAATCATCATGGTGGTAGTTGATCATCTTTCCAAGTATTCTCATATATGTGATCTTAAACACCCGTTCAAAGGATCCAATTTGGATGAAAGTTTCATGGATCATATCTTCAAGATATGCCTCATTATGTTGTTTCTAATAGAGATCCCACTTTCACCAGCAAGTTTTGGCAACAACTGTTCGGGCTACAAGGCACAAAATGTGTTTGGAAACATATTTGAGGTGTTCTTCATCTGAACAAAAAAATTAGTGGGCTCAATGGTTACCCCTAGCTGAATGGTGGTACAACACTTCTTACTATATATCTACTCGCATGACTCCTTTTGAAGTAGTATATAGACAATATCCACCATTAGTTCTATCATACATGCCCAATGTCTTGAAGGCCAAAGAGGTTGACCAAAATCTTATAGTTTAAGAGGATATTCTCCATACCCTCAAAGATAATTTTCTCATGGATCATAATCACATGAAGCAAGAAGTAGATCAAGTTCACTCAGAATGTCAATTTGTTGAAGGAGATCAGGTGTTTCTTTGACTACAACTGTATAGGCATACTTGACTCAAGGATGACCATTGTTAGAAAATGGAGCCCAAATTTTATGGTCCTTATATAGTTCTCAAGCATGTGGGAAAGGTGGCCTATCCATTAGATTTACCCAATCATTCTAAGCTACAACCTATTTTGCATGTCTCTTGCTTAAATAAGGTGATTGGAACTAAGTATGAAACTCAAACCAATCTTATCGAGTTTCTTGAAGAAGGATGTATCTAGTTGCAACCACAAGTAGTCTTGGACAAGTGTGAGAATAGTATCCATCATCGCACCATCAAGGAAGTGTTAGTCCAATGGAAAGATACAACTCCAGTCGATGCCACCTGGGAGCCAACTACCATTCTGCAACAATTTCCTCATCTCAATGCTTGAGGACAAGGATGTTTTTTAAGGGGAAGGGCATGTTAGGTACCTAACCTCCCTAACTCCTCACGTAGGTAGAATAATATATTTTCCATGTAATAAATGCCAATGTTAATAAGGACTAATAATAAGGAAGAATAAGTGAAATTTAAGAATACCTAATAGAAGCTTCCACTTCTAGAAGATCTTCCTCTAGATTATTATTTTTATAGATAGATTTAGTATAAATAGGAGTCGAGGGAATGTGAAGTTTTGTCTTGATAATTATTGTAATAGAGCACTACTATGTTTTATGTCTCCCCCTCGAAGAGGTAAGTGAATATTGTTTCCTATCAATAAATGTATTATTTTGGTGTTGTGCTTTCATCTATTTTTTTGTTTCATTGTTATTCTCTACAATATTTCTTCTTTTATCTATTATAATAGATCAGATACCTTACAAAATGACAACAAAGAGGACCCACTAGTTGAAACCCAGTGCTTTGGATCCAATTCAACTGACGGTTCATCCATATGAGTCACGGTTTGAGTTTTATCACAAGTTTCAACTCACCTCCTCAATCCATTCAAGGACATGTGGCCAATTTGATCCAGGGGCATAAAATCCAAATAGAGCAGCATAATGAGGTTATGTAAGCTCCCACAAGTCTTTTTTTCCAAGGCCCACGCAATTACACTAGCCAAAAATTCCCCACATAATGTTATTTAAAATCGACCTCCTCATCATAAATTGCATGATGCCTCATTGAGAAAAACCCTAGTGCCATAGATACTCCAACAAATAGTTTTCTAGTCAATGGAATGACAACAAAGGGGACCCACTAGCTAAAACTCATTTCTCTAGATCCAATGGAACTGACAGTTCATTTGTCTGAGTCTCGATTTGAGTTTTATCGCGAGTTGCAACTTGTCTCCTCAAAATATTTAGGGACATGTAGCCAATTTGGTCTGGGGCATAAAATCTAAATAGAGAAGCTTAATGGAGTTCCATAATATCCCTCAATTATATTTTTCCAAGTCCCATGTGACTACACTACCCACAAATTCCCCACACAGTGTTCTTTAAAATAAACTTTCTCTTCAAAAATTGTACTATGCCTCATTGAGAAAAGCCCTTGGGTCAGAGATACTCCAACAAACAAATTTCCAGTCAACAGAATGATAGTGGATGGGGACCAGTGGATGGAACTTGGTACTATAGATTCAATTCAATTGAAGACTCATCCATCCAAGTCCCAATTTGATTTTTATCATGAGTTGAAACCTCCCTCCTCAATCCATTCAGGGATATGTGGCCAATTTGGTCTAGGATCATAAAATCAAAATAATAAACATAATGAAGTTTCGTAACCTCCTGTAAGTTTGTTTGGCCAAGGCCCACGTGACTATACTACCCACAAATGACCCACACCATGTTCTTTAAAATATACCTCCCCTTCAAAAATTGCACTATTCTTCATTGAGAAAAACCCTAGTGCTAGAGATACTCCAAAAAATGGTTTTCCAGTCAATGGAGTGATAGTACATCAGTTGCACTAGCTAAAACTTGGTGCTCCAAATCCAATGCAACTAATGGTTCATCTATTCAAGTCTTTGTTTGATTTTTATCACAAGTTGACAATCACCTCCACAAGCCATTTAGGGACATGTGGCCAATTTTGTTCGGGGGCATAAAATCCAAACAAAGTAGCATAAAAAAGTTTTGTAATCTCTAGAAAGTCTATTTGGCCAAGGCCCATGTGACTACACTACCCAAAAATTCCCCACATAGTGTTCCTTAAAATAAATATCCTCTTTATAAATTGTATTATGCCTCCTTGAGAAAAATCATAGTGCTAGAGATACTCTAACAAATGGTTTTATGGCCGACAGAATGACAATGGAGGGGCCACATTAGATGGAACCTTGTGCTCCAGATCCAATGCAACTAATGGTTCTTCAATCCGAGTCTCGATTTGAGTTTTATCATGATTTGCAACTTACATTCGCAAGTCATTTAAGGTGTAACAACTTTGTTTCCCCCAACTTGTAATTAAGTGTAAATTATGATTACCATGCTAAGGCATGTAAACGATGTACATCTATTATTGTTTAGATTGCCAATAACTAACTATGGGAGTGAATCCTTGAAGTATTGACCATGATATCATTAGAGGAAAGAATGGGAAAAACTATAAGAGAGGGTTCATTATGTCAAATGACCCCGAATTTCCCCTTTTTGGGAATGAGAAACCCCCTTCGGATCCCAAGGAGAGGAATCAGTTAATGAAGGAAGGACTGGTAGTTGAATAATCAACCACCCCCATGAATGGAAGTATGTTCTGACTGAATAATGTTAGCCCGAAGTACAATAGGGTCTGGCAGACTAGGATGACCCGAGTTTCCTTCTGACAGAAGTAACATGATAGGTCGAGAACCATACTAGGAAAAATATATACAGAGAATAGAGAAAAAGAGAAGAAGGAAGAGGAAGAGAATGGGAGGATCTACACAAATAAAGAGATACATTAGATAAGAGTGCATGCATAGAGCGGAATGTGCGACCCAAATATATAGAAGAAAAGAGGAAGTTCATGTGCTTAATGTTGAGGAAGCATCCGATCAACCTTGTAGGGATGCTACGAAAGAGAAATTATCTTTGAGTAATGGAAGAAATTTCCCCGGTGCTATCATGGCTTGGCACAGGGGTTGCTAGAGCGCTAATATTGAATTCCTTTGAGCCTACAGTTGGGTGGAAAGGCCAACCAGTTAGTTGGATGCAACCTGTAATAGATAAGTTTTCTCATATCTTGTGTAATTGCACTGTAACTGTAAATTAAAGTTGGATATCCTATGAATGTTTCATGGATGTGCATGTTTTCTTGATGATTAGACTATGTCCCTTTATCTTTGCTTGATTGTGTATTTAAGAAAATAAGGAACTATATGGTTTGTACATGTAAATACTCAAGCTCTGTAGTGGCTCAAGTTTAAGCAAATGAACTTTGAGTTCATCAAACTTGGGCATATTTTCCCGTATGATTTTCAACACTCCCAACTATTTTGAGTCTCCTGGGAGAAGGAATCTATTAAGCTCAGGAGATAAAGCATAAATCATGTAAGTTCCTAAGTCTTTCAGAACTAACAAAGTTGAGGAAGGATAGAGATATTTGGAAGATGAGTTAATGAGATCCATTCAGGAGGATCCAAGGTTTTTCGTGACAATTGGATTTGGAGAAGGAGCACAGGTGTTAATTCCTCAACTCCTTTAGTCTTCATGAGTTTGGAGAATCTTGGTATTCGTTGTAAGGGAGACAGATCCTTTGAAGTCCYGAAGCCCGAACTTAATCTGGGTCCTAAATTTTAGGATGCCCGAGAACTATTCCAACCATCGGATCTATGATATAGTCATCCCGACATTGACCACTTCGGGAGGACAAGGGTGTTGTAACATGTTGGGGTCCTATAATCATAGGTGATTTKATTCTTCARCTAGATATTTGGCATTTCTCTCATGATGAAGACATATCGATTGTTGGGCTCGGTTGATTTCACTTCTCCCTACATAGATTTTTCCTGATCCTTCATCACCCTATTGCACCTTTCATTCCCTCACCCTCCATTTCTTCACCCCTCCGCCATGTTCGTCCCTGCATGAATAAACAAGATTAGGATAAAAAACAATAGGTTAATAATAAATGGTTAGTGACATTTTTCATATTAATTATCTTAGTAAAGTTAATTTAATTAGATTAATGTAGTTAGATCAATAAAACTAGGTCAGGTGCTCGCAAGGGTGTAGACAGATTGGCAAGTACCATGTAAATGGAAGGAAATTTGTAAAAATGAGGTCTCATGTTCGATTCTCACCCGAATTTACTTGTTCTCCATTTTTGCGAGCTGGGTGGATGAACCCGAGGTTATAGTGCTATCCTATGGGGATTGAACCCATGTCACGAGTACGAGAAATGTGTGTTTTTGATTCCCCTAGTACAAAAAAATGCAAAAATAAAATAAAACTAGGTTAGGCTTGTTAATAATAAATTAATTACTAATTAACTATTAATTAATTAATAATTAATGAACACCTATGTTTGTAACTAATAAACCATAATTAATTAAATAATTGAATTAAAAAAAAAACCTAAAAAATAAAACCAAACAATATTAAAAATAAAAACAAATAAAAAAATACATATAATAAACAATTAAATAAATCAAAAAACATAAAATACAAAATATAATAAAAACAAAATATAAAATAAAAACAAATAAAAAATATACATAATAAAACAAAACGTAAAAACAAAAATAAAAAAACAAATAATAAAAACAAAAACAAATTAATTAAAAAAAACTATATCTTAAGTTCTAAAACTCATGCATCTTTCCCCA
>JASDQU010099960.1:362082-375697 GCA_032191745.1 Picea mariana
TCAACCAAAAGGAGGGTCTCGGAAAATAAGTTTTCCCCTGGACACTTATCACCACCAAGTGTTATCGGAGTCCCCCCTAATACCACTTACCACCCTAGGTGGGTCCAGAATACCACCTTCCCCTCCAAAAACCACCTTCCCCAAAAAGCAAAAACTGTTTTTTTGCACAGTTTCACCACTTGTCTTCCGAGAGTTTTTCTGGGAAAACCAGAAGGAATTTTGAAAAATCAAGAGAGGTTTTTCTACAAAACTGGTTGAAGAACAATAAAATCTCCCATCATTTACACAGGTGTCACCAGTCAGGAGAATCTAAGCCATATTTGAGCCCTATTTTTTCAAGCTTCCATTTTTCTTGTTTTGGTCATGATCTTGCGACCATTGTTTTGGAGAGATGGAGATTAATTTGAAAAAACATAAATTACATTTTGCTCAGGATAGGATCATATACAATAAACTCTTTCACTTTTCACAAATATGTCATATTTTGGGAGATACAAGTGTCTGAGTTGACCCCTATTTTTGGTAGTCCGACCCATTTTTCATGGCAGACAGTTCAGAACTTTGAGGGATTTG
Organism: Picea mariana; assembly: GCA_032191745.1. NCBI lineage: Eukaryota > Viridiplantae > Streptophyta > Pinopsida > Pinales > Pinaceae > Picea > Picea mariana. The sequence continues at coordinate 362,656 of JASDQU010099960.1, forward strand.
TTTCTGTTTTTGGCCAGGTTGTTGAATTCGACCTCCTGATCCTGAGGGATATTTTTTCTATATATTTTTATAAATCAAATGTAAAAGGGTTGATCATTTGAGACTAGTTAGTAGGATAGGACCAATATTGTAAAGCAGTCCACAGAGACCATTTGATTCATTTTTCAGTAATACAATGTGATCATTGCAGGATTCTTGTGACAGATTCCATTGGTGAAGTCTATCTCTTCTCTGTAAAAAAAAATCTTGTTATAAAAATTAATTCTTACCTTCTTAATTGTTCTAATAATAATAAGAGAATAATTTTTTTTAATGTACCCTCAATCTCTATCTTGGAATAGTTTCTATTTTTTCCACTGAAGATTGAAAACATAATTCTTGATTGCTCTATTTTTTATTTGATTTCTAGACCTTTTCATCTCCTCCATGCATTAAATTTATGAAGATCCAGTGGATTTACATACCTTGCCCTGCATATTATCCTATTATGACCTAGTTTTGATCCATTCTGAACCGTGCCTCCATTTCCCAATGGACCATTTTCTTTGATCCAACCAAACCTTGTACTCTTGTAAGTAGCCTAAAATATATTATAAACAAATATAGATCAGAAAGAGATATCCCTCTCTGAGTCTTGGAGGGCTAGATCCAGGACTCCAAGTGGTTTGATGTTACCTCTGTGATTTCCTCCACAAACTTGGGAAAATTACAGAGTGCTAACATAGTGGCGACCATACTGGGGAACCTTCCTCAGAAAATTATATCAAGTTCCAGATATGATTACTGATGGTGGACAATGACGAGACACAAGAAGGGTGAATCATCCACCTGGAAACTCCAATCAACTCTAGATTAGTTCCAATTCAAAGACTCCACTGGAGGAAGAACTTGAAAAATGACCAAACCATCTGAAAAGATAAGGCATTTAAGCTGGAAGTTTATCTAAGACATGATAGGTTTTATTTTTAATTATTTCCTCCCTTCCCATGATCTTGATACAGATGATACTGCCAAAACTTATGAATACCATGTTCAACCTGATGATCCTCAAGAGATTAATCCTAGGGTTAAAATCCATGTACATACTCCTACACCTGTAAAAATCTGATATATATACAAGCCTCTTGTCTTACCTCCCATACTCCATGATTTCCCTGCCAATTACATCAAATATATTCCTAGATTTGACAGAGAATATGCCTACATTGTTGGATTAATAAGAGGGGCGGTGAATCAGTAATAGAGAAATTTAATCCTTTTTAACCATATAATCCAAGTGTTATATCAATGTATAATTATCATCCAATAAATGCAAAGTAAATAAGTAATGAACAAATGAACAATCATACACATACACAGTACACTATTGTTTTACGTGGAAACCCAAAGTGGGAGAAAACCACATAATGAATTTTCTTATATGTCTTGAAGAATTACATTCATTGGAAGCACCAACTTCCTTTCCTTTTTAGATGCAAGTGGAAGGAGGCTCTAACCCCCTAATGTCTCAAGATACAACCTAAGGGAAGCTCCAAATACCAAATTCTCTGGCTACAACTAGAAGGAAGATACAACCCCCTATTTTCTCCAGCTACAACCGAAAGGTCACTACAAACACCTATTCTTGCATCGTCCAACTACCCTGACGTATAAGTAGAATGATGGAACCACTATGACACTATCACTATGATATATACTACTGTAAAATTGTACCAATCAACCTGTAATAAACCGGTGCCATAAACAAGTGCATCAACCATGCACCAACCTGTACAAAACCTGTACCATGAGCAAGTGAATCAACCATGCATCAAACCTATACAAAACCTGTACCATGAACAAGTGCATCAACCATGCACCAAACCTGTACGAAACCTGTACCATGAACAAGTGCATCAACCATGCACCAAACCTGTACAAATAACATGTCACAAAAACCTATCCAAACAACCTATCAGAACAATGTGTCTCATCAATATTATCAACCAAATCAGATCTACTCACCAAGATCAATCACCAAGACAACTCTCAAAGATGTGCATCAAGTGCCTCTAATAATATGCCAATACAAGTATGCTACATCATCTATGAACCATGTGTCAACAACACTGCTAGCAAGTGCCTCCAACCATGTACCAATTATGTATCAATCATCAAGATGTACCAACATCATCAACTATACACCTCATGTATGTGCCAACTCATCAACTACTTGTCTCAACCATGTACCTAACATGTACCATAACCAAAATCCATCATCAATTTCATCATCCAAATATGATTTATAATTCTGTAATATACCTGGTTTATATGATCACATACCTGCAAACTTTCCCTAACTTTCACAACAAGAGACTAGCATTTTCATCAAACTTTTCTTTAGTCTCACATGACTATTTTGGGATTAGTCAACAACCCTAACTTGAAATAATTATAACTATGTATCTGTAATGAATAAAGATCTAAAAATAGTACACAATGTTCTTTATTTTTTTTGTACAATTCCTCTACGTGTCACTACTTGGAACCTCTCAGAAAAGGAGTTATAGAAAAAATGGCATACCTTGTTGAATTCTAGATTATTCTAGAGAGAGACCTTGTAGAGGGTGCCTCTCATAGAATATTTGTTGAATGGATATGAAAATGTTACACATAATACTAAAGATTGTAATCTAACCAAAACATTTTGTCTTTCTGAATTTGGATCTACTATGAAGAAGTTATGACGTTTTTACCCGAAACACTTGGTTTAGACTAGTTTCAACACTAGCCACAAACCCTATTTTCCACGAAGTGTAACTCCAAAAATACAATGACCTACAAGCTAAAATTTTCACCACAGATACTTGGATATGTTTCCTCAATGTCCTATCAATTTCATGGTATGAATCATTCTAGAAACAAAGTTATTGCGAAAATGGTGAGATGACCCGTAAATAACATATCTTAGAAAGAATCATCAAAAGAATTTGTCCTCCCTTGAATTTTGACTTTCTTTGCTTCAACTTCCCTCTAAAATCCGGCTTAGATATATTTTGGTTACCTCAGTCACCTATAGATATTCAATATGCTCAAGTGTGATATAAAATAAGAGAGGCTTGCCTCTTATTTATATTCTCCAAATATCTTCCTTGGAAGCATATTCAAGGTCACTTAACCCATTTGTAGGTCACTTAACCCATTTCTAGGTCACTTAACGTATTTTCCTCGTTTTTAGGGTTAACCACTTTCCATAATTAGAAAGTTCTACATTACTTTATCATTTAAATATTCCTGCTTGACTTTGTCACCTCACTTTATCATTTAAATAGTCTTCTTTGATTTTGTCACTTCACTTTATTATTTAAATAATCCTTCTTGACTTTGTCTCTTTACTTTATCATTTAAATAATAATTTCTTCTTTGCAAGCTCTTTGACTTCTTTGACCTTTTAGGGCTTCAAGCCAACATATGAGATTCCTCCAACTTCGTAAGGCCATAACTCTCAAACTGTGAGGAGTTATGTGATGTTCCACATACCAACAGAAATGGAATGACATGTACTATCCATATACAATAGTATTTTCTTCAAATATATCAAAACTCATACCATTATCCCTCAAAAAAACTTGGTTCTATTACCCAAACCTGGGAGCTCCAGCTTCTCATGGCCATAACTCTCCAACCATGAGGAGTTATGTGACATTCTACATACCACCAGAAATGGAATGACATCTATAGAATAGTATTACCTTCAAATATATTAAAACTCATAGCATTATACATGCAACAACCTTGGGTTCATTACCTAAACCTTTGTGTTACCATAATTCTCTACCGAACTTTCTACAAGGGTCGACATCAATCAATAAGGGTTGAAATCAATATACAATATCACTCTCCAATAATTGACATAAATGAAATCCAACAATCCATACCAACTATCCATAAACCTAAGCCAATTGTCTGACAATATCCCCCTTTGGCATTGATGGAAACACCAACATTGATGGCAACACTTAGTCGTGACAACATTCATTCTTATACTCTTTATCAATGTTTCTATCTCTCCCCCTTTGACATCAATGGAAAAGGGTATCTCCCTTTGGGGATGCTCCCCCTCTCTATGTGCCTTTGATTTTTATTTGTGTTTATAATCCTTTGATTACTCTCTTTCCTTTAATATGAATAATATCTCCCTCTTTGACAAATGGTATCACTTTGAAGTCATATCGCTCATTATTCCCTTGTGAAAATCACTCCCCTTGGAAACATGCCTCTATGCTCTCTCTCCAAGCATTTACCTTTGCATCTGATAAATCTCTCCCCCTTTTTCCTATTTATGGTGCTTCCTCATGTAAATATAATACATATAATATAAGAATTCAAAATCATTCATTTTGGAGTAGAAATTACTCCTACTCTCTGGCGAAGATACTCAAGGGCTTCCCGTGGAAGAGGTTTTGTAAATATGCATGCCGCTTGTTATTTTGTTCCCACATATTCAACTCTGATGTTCTTCTCTGCAACCTATTCCCATAGAAAGTGATACTTTATTGGAATGTGCTTCATCTTGGAGTGCATCACCAGGTTTTTTGAGATACTAATAGTGCTTGTATTATCACAATAGATTGGAATGGGCTCATCATACTCAACCTGTATATCTGTCAAAGTTTGTTTCATCCATAGAACCTGTGTACAACATTTTGTTGCTGCAATATACTATGCCTCGGTTGTAGATAAGGATATTGATGATTGTTTCTTTCTTAGCAACTATACTAAACACTCACCCAATTAGAACATTTCTCCATTGGTGCTTCATCTGTCATCAATGCAACCTGCCCAATTTGCATCTGTGTAGGCAATAAGTGATAGATCCTTTCCTTTCGGATACCATAATAGAAACTCTTATGTTCCTTTGAGATGTGTGAAAATCCTCTTCACTACTAATGCATGTGAATCTTTTGGTGTTGCTTGAAATCGTGCCACCTATCCAACTTCCTGCATTACATCTAGTCTAGATGTTGTCACATATATTAAAATACCAATCATTGACATGTATTTTGTCTGGTCTGTAGACTTTGAATCATCATATTTTCTGAACTTTCAACTAGTTTTCATGAGTGGTAACTGGTTTGCAATATTCCATTCTGAACCTTTTTATCATTTCTCTGATATACTTAGTTTGAGAAATAAAAATTCCTTGGTTTCTTTGTCATATTTGAAGACCCAAAAAGAAAGATAGTTCTCCAAGTAATGACATTTCAAACTCATTCTGCATATCCTTTGCAAAATTCTGGTTTAACCTGTCATTAGTACTTCCAAAACGATATCATGAACATAGATTTCAATTAATAAAATATTACCTTGAGTTACCTTGATGTAGAGGTTGTTGTCTGTGCTTCCTTTCCATAGTTTGTAGGGATTTTCTTATTGTTGTTTCTGATCATTACTTTGTTTTGAATGTGAACTGATGTATGTACTGCATGTATCCAAAAAATATCTGTCAATTTGGAATCCATTAACATTGTTCGAGCGATTTCATGTGTAATTATCATCCATTATGATAATGTTCCTTTGTCTCTGAACCACTCTCTGAACCAATCTATGAATCCATGCTCTCATCCACTATCATATATCTATCCAAACCTTCTAAGTGTTCTTACAAATCCATCTCTATCCATACTGTCCAAGACTCTACTTGTGTAATTGTCCATAATGCTAACACATTTATCATTATACTATCATGAAGTCTTGATTAATCTATCAAATTGTACTTTTGCTAATTGATTGCTCTGAATATGTCTTCTCAAACTATGTGAGTTGATCGAATGATGGTTCTTTGGTCTGTCACATCTATCGCATAGACTCCCCTTGTCTAATATTTATATTACTTGAGAGTCTGTAAGTTGGATGGCTCATAACAATTCCTGTTCTAATGTTTATTCATCATCATCTTCATTGGTAGATTCATTATCTTTCTGAGCTCTAACATATTTATTTTTGTCTGTGGATTCATCTTTCACTAGAATGCCTGAAAGTACAATCTCTTGAACATGTTCCTTATTTACCTGTCCTTCCTTTCTTTCAGTTATTTTCCAAAACTTTTTGTATCTGACATATTTCTTTTTCTCTATAGAATTTTCTTTATTTCGTTTTATTGCCAATCTTGTGATCTTTAGTACATGGTCTTTGTTCACCTGTTCTTAGTTTTTTCTTATCCATACTTTCTTATATCTGATATCAATATTCTCTTTCATTGAAGTATCGATCATGCTTCTACAATCACTGTCTATGTGTCCATAGTTATGACATTTGTAACACTCAATGTTATGTGTGACCACATAGGAACTTCTTGCTTGAACATTTATTTTATAATCCCCGTAATCTGCAACATTATGTCCAAAGTTAGTACAATAAAAAAAATGAACATAAAATAAATTTGCATACCTGGGAGTGAATGATCTTCTTTGTGGCGTATTCCTTATGAATTTTAACCTTGACTGATCATGATCATGATTGAATCTTATTTTTGGCTTGAACATGGATGGTATTCTTGAATATGTATCTTCAATAATTTTCTTAGATTTTGGTTGACCATGATTCCTTCCTTTGATTACTTCTGCATAACTCTTTCTATTTTCTTCATTCTTCTTTTCTAGCAACCTAGAGTGCTTCTCTTCATTCTCTATAACTGATGTAGATGTTTCTGTCTCTTCAACGTTCTTGTTGAGCTTGACGATTTTACTTCTCAATGTGACAACTTCTTCTTCAAGATTCTCAATGTCTTCTTCTTTCTTCATTATCTGAGACTTCATGAATTCTTCTATTTTTTTTTCTTCTTCAAGTCCTTTCTCTTCTTGTCTAAACTCTGCCTCAAGCTGGTTTAGATCGTCAGTTCTTTCCTTAAGATGATATGTCAATATCTTCTCTCTCAATTCTGCTTCTTCCTTTTGTGATGCTATGTTGGTTTCCAAACACTACTTTAGATATTAAAGATTTTATTTGATCTTTTTGGCTTCTTCTAGCTAAGTTCTTAATTTCTCTATGAACTATTGGGGTTCTTCAAAAATGTGAACACTTTCATTTTGTTTCATCAATTCTTTCTTGAGTGAATTATTTTCTTCTCTTAGTTCATCTAAAGAAGTAATCAATTATTCCTCATAATTGTCTTCCTTTTCAATTAGTTTTTTTGTCTCATTTCCTTCATGGCATTCTATTTCAAGATGTCCACATTTTTCACAATTAAAAAAAAAAAAACCTACCCATGGTGATTATGTACTCTTCATCTTCTGTATCCGCTTGACATGGTGAACATAATTTTTCTTGATTTGTATCTACATCTTCTTTGACATTTTTTGAATCTGTGATGGGTGAAAAATATATGTCATGTAACTTATCCCAAAGTTCTTTTGTTGATGAACATTTACCAACCTTTTCTCTTACCTGATTAGGTAATTCTTCCTAGATGAAATCCAATGCTATTTTGTCATTCATCCTCAATTCCTTATTGGCTGCAGTCTTTTCCATTTTTGAAATATCATATCCTGCAACAACTGATAGCCAAATATAATGTCCCTGTGCCTATAAAAATACTTATGTCCTTATGCCCCACATCCAACACTTAAAACCATTATGACCATTAAACATTGGTACTCCATTCTCAGAATAATCCATGGCCTCCTTCTAGTGGTTAAACTGTTTCTTGAAGGAACCGACTCTGATACCAACTGTTGGATTACTAAGAGGGGAGGTGAATTAGTAATAGATAAATTTAATCATTTTTAACCATATAATCCAAGTGTTATATCAATGTATCATTATCATCCAATAACTGCAGAGTAAATAAGCAATGAAAAAATGAACAATCATACACATACACAATACACTAGTGTTTTACGTGGAAACCCAAAGCGGGAGAAAACAACTGAATGATTTTTCTTATATGTATTGAAGAATTACATTCATTGGAAGAACCAGCTTCCTTTGTTTTCCAACTTTAACTAAACGGAGGCTCCACCCCCCTAGTTTCTCAGGCTACAACCTGAGGGAATCTCCAACTCCATAATTCTATGGCTACACCTAGAAGGAGGCTACAACCCCCTATGATCTCTACATACAACCAGAAGGTGTCTACAACAACATTTCCTTGCCCCATCCAACCACCTGGATGTATAAGTAGAATGATGGAACCAGTGTCACACTATCACTGTGAGATATACTGCTGTAAACCTGTACCAATCAACCTGTAATCAACCTGTACAATAAACAAGTGCATCAACCATGCATCAACCTGTACAAAACCTATACCATGCACCAAATATGTACAAAACCCATACCATGAACAAGTTCATCAATCATGCACAAAACCTGTACCATGAACAAGTGCATCAACCATGCACCAAACCTGTACAAATAGCCTATCAAAACAACCTATCTAAACAACCTATCATAAGAACTTATCTCATCAATCTTATCAACCAAATCAGATTTACTCACCAATATCAATCACTAAGACAACTCTTAAAAATGTGCATCAAGTGCCTCTAATAATGTACCAATACAAGTATGCTACATCATCCATAAACCATGTGTCAACAATACTACTAACAAGTACCTCCAACCATGTACCAAGTATGTACCAATCATGTATCAACTACGACTCATCAATATGTACCAACATCATCAACTATACATCTCATGTATGTGCCAACTCATCAACTACTTTTCTCAACCATGTACCCAACATGTACCTTAACCAAAATCCCTCATCAATTTCATCATCAAAATATGTTTTGTAACTTTGTAATAGACCTGGTGTATATAATCACATACCTACAAACCTTCCTTAACTTTTACAACAAGAGACTATCATTTTCATCAAACTTTTCTTTAGTCTAACATGACTAGTTTGGGATTAGTCAACAAACCAAACTTTAAATAATCATAACTATGTACCTGTAATGAATAAATATATGAAAATAGTAAACAATGTTCTTCAGTTTTTTTTAAGAAATTCCTCCAGGTGTCACTACTTGGAACGTCTCAGAAAAGGAGTTATAGCAAAAATGACATACCTTGTTGAATTCTGGATTATTCTAGAGAGCGACCTTGTAGAGTGTGCCCCGCACAGAATATTTGTTGAATGAATTTGTAAATATTACACAGAATACTAAATACTGTACTCTAACCAAAAAAATTGGTCTTACTGAATCTGGATCTGTTATGAATAATTTATGGCGTTGTTACCCGAAACACATGTTTTAGGCTAGTTTCATTACTAGCCACAAACTCTACTTTCCACAGAGTGTAACTCCAAAAATACAACGATCCACAAGCTGAAATTTTTACCAGATATACTTGGATATGTTTCCTCAATGGCCTATCAATTTAACAGTCTAAATGATTCTAGAAAAAAAAATTATTGCGAAAATGGTGAGATGACATGTAAATAACATACCTTAGAAAGCATCATCAAAAGAATTTATCCTCCCTTGAATTCTGGCCTCATTTTTTTCACCTTCCCTCTGAAATTCGGCTTAGATATCCTTTGGTTGCCTTAGTAACCTATAGATATTCAATATTCTCAAGTGTTATATAAAATGAGAGATCCTTGTCTCTTATTTATACTCTCCAAATATCTTCCTTAGAAGCATCTTCTAGGTCACTTAACCCATTTCTAGGTCACTTAACCCATTTATAGGTCACTTAACCTATTTTCCTCATTTTTACGGTTAACCACTTTCCATAATTAGAAAGTTCTTCATTACTTTATCATTTAAATATTCCTCCTTGACTTTGTCATCTCATTTTATCATTTAAATAATCTTCTTTGATTTTGTCACTTTACATTATTATTTAAATAATCCTTCTTGACTTTGTCACTTTACTTTATCATTTAAATAATAATTTCTTCTTTGCAAGCTCTTTGACTTCTTTGACCTTTTCAGGCTTCAAGCCAACATATGAGGGTCCTCCAACTTCGTAAGGCCATAACTCTCAAACCATGAGGAGTTATGTGGCGTTACACATACTACTAGAAATGGCATGACATTTAATATCCATATAGAACGGTATTTCCTTCAAATATATCAAAACTCATACCATTATCCATCAAACAAACTTGGATCCATTACCCAAACCTGGGTTCTCCAACTTCTCGTGACCATAACTCTCTAACTGTGAGGAGTTATATGAAGTTCCACATATCACCAGAAATGGAATGACATGTACTATCCATATAGAATAGTATCACCTTAAAATATATTAAAACTCATAGCATTATACATGAAACAACCTTGGGTCCATTACCTATACCTTTGTGCTACCAGAATTCGCTACCGGACTTTCTCCAAGGGTTGAAATCAATCACTAAGGGTTGACATCAATCTACCTGCTGAAAAACACATTCAATCTTTTGAAAATTATCTTGACCTTTTTGAGGTGGAAAAAAGTGATGTTAGTATTAGGCTTTTTTCTTTATCTTTGCAAAGTAGAGCTAAGAAATGGTATAAATATCTGCTAGTTGTAAGCATTAGTGATCTCAATTAGTTTGTGAAAGTTTTCTTGGATCAATGGGTGATCAAGAGGAATCCCTTCCTCATTTTGGATGAATATGATCACTTGAAAAGACAACCAAGAGAAACAGTGTAGCAATTTTCAGCAAGATTCAATCAAGTCTACCATTCAATGCCTGTTGATATAAAACCTCCTCATGATTTAGATCTCTTACACTATCTAGATGACTTTGATCCAGAAATGACATTTCAGTTGAGGGAAAGAAACACCACAACACTCAAAGTCATGCAAGATAGTGAAATAAGTGTAGAAGCCCATTTATTGATTAAAAGTTCAAAGTTGGATGTAGAAGACAGGAAGAACAGAGACAAGGAGCATCTGACATCCTCACAGGTAAAGATACACATTCTGGAAAGCACCATGGAAGAAATGTTGCACAGGATTAGCATAAGAGAAAAAATTGTTGTTCAAAGACATCATGTTCCATTGGTTACAAAGAAAGAAAAAATCAATATTCCCAAACACTTTGCAGCTCACCCTTGGTATCATGGATTGGAAAATGATTATTTCATATATTCAATTCACAACACAGTCAAATATGAAACTCCAACTTATCTTGTGGAAGATAAATCAACTGATATGATTTGTGTGTTTGATGACATTTCCTTCCTGGATGATATACCCAAGTATGATACATATGATCAGAATGACACCAAGGTGAATTCTTCAAAACCATCAGCAACATATTGTTGGGAGGAAGAAGATGAGTTGCAACTCAAATATGACAATCATCCTTTGCACAACAATTATGACAACAATGAGGAAAACACAACAAATCTTAGGGTAAGTGGAATGTATTTTCCCCTATGTTTCTCTTCATTTCAGTTTCTGATAGAAAACTATAAGCAAATTGTCAATAGTAGGGATGGAGAATGTTCTGATGAATCACTGGGAGATGTCATTGATGACATAGAAGTTGCTCTTGATCCAAATTTATAGCCCCTGAGTTACATTGATCTTCAAACTGAAGATAAATTAATGCATTATAACTCTATACCATTAACCTTCAATTCATTTCAGTTTTTGAATAAAATTTTTAATCATGTCATGGATGATAAGAACACCAAAAATCAAGAATTTGTATTGGAATCAATAAAACAGTCATCTCATACCATGAAAGATCCAATAGCAGATGTGTTGGATGACTTATGTTATCAAAGTCATGGTTCATTTTGCAGTTATGAGCTTAAAAGCAGTTGTGATATAGACATGATTAGGCAGTCTCTTTCATGGTTTGTTTCAGCAGGAGTCTCATCTCAAAATTCAACAGAAAATCAACATTCATATCAAGAATTGTATAATGATGTAAAATTCATATGTGTGATACCCAATTATGACCTTAAATTTGTTGAAAGTCAAGAAATAATTCATGTCTTTCCTGATCCCATAGCAGACTACATGGAAGATTTTTTCAGCATAAAATATCAATCATGTTTTCAGCAGTGGCCATTACACTTGTAGTTTTGACTCTGTGGAAAAAGGGTCAAGTTGTCCTTTTGATTTTGCTAACCAGCAGTCAAACAATCCACTTGTTTCAACAACTACTTGACTGGCTTCATTGGCATTTTTGTATTATTTTATTCAACATGATTTTTAGCAATACAGGGTAGGTAGAAACGTGCAAATAAGCTCATCTCTTTGAGCATCCATTTCAACAATTTTTTCAATCTCAATTTCAAAATTTCAATCTTCAGTTTGATTTGGTTTTAGTTGAAAGATCAGAACAGGTACAAGTTGTAGAATAAAGTTTTGGGATCAGCCCAACGGATAAAGAACTGGTTTGCATGTTCAGAGTTTTATGGTTCTTGTCACCTCTTGAAAGAGCTTCCATCCCCAAGTGCAGCCTATGTTGGGGTCCTATAATCATAGGTGATTTGATTCTTCATCTATCTATTTGGAATTTTTCTCATGATGAAGAAATATGGCTTGCTAGGCTTGGTTGATTCCAGTTCTCCCTCCATCCATTTCATCCAATCCTTCATCACCCTGCCGCACCTTTCATTCCCTCGCCCTCCATTTCTTCATCCCTCCGCCATTTTCATCCTCGCATGAATAAACAAGCTTAGGATAAAAAACAATAGGTTAATAATAAATTGTTAGTGACATTGTTCATATTAATCAGCTTAGTAAAGTTAATTTAATTAGATTACTGTAGTTAGATTAATAAAACTACGTTAGGCTTGTTAATAATAAATTAATTAATAATTACTTAATAATTAATGAACACCTATGTTTGTAACTAATAAACCATAATTAATTAAATAATTAAATTAAAAAACAAAACCAAACAATATTAAAAATAAAAACAAATAAAAAATACATATAATAAACAATTAAATAAAGCAAAAAGCATAAAATACAAAATATAAAATAAAAATAAAAATAAAAAATAAACATAATAAAATAAAACGTAAAAAATAAATCAAAAAAAAAATCATAATAATAATAATAATAAATTAATTAAAAAAAACTATATCATAAGCTC
>JASDQU010099960.1:424396-476091 GCA_032191745.1 Picea mariana
CACAAATCCACGATGAAAGAATTCCTTGACGTCGAGAACCCCGAATCTTTGAATCCTGATTCCTCAGGATCTTGCGCCAGGTGTCCCCGTTTTGATCGACGGCTCCAGTCAAAATCGGGAAATCGCAACTCGCTATTTCACGAGGTGTAAAACTCTTACCTCGCCAATCCCCGAACACCAAAACTCCAAAGTCTGATGGACCTTAATCCTCCTCGCCTGCACTTACGGGTTAACTCCCGCGTAATTCCTCCTTGATCTGACGATCCTCGGGATTTCACAGAACTTCACGGGAATTACCAGCCATCGATTCTCTTCCTCTTGAGAACTCTTCCTGTTGCTAAGGCTCGATTCTATTCACGCCCCTCCTAGGTATGTTCCCACTATGCTTACAAGGAACTATCCCTCCTGATATTTGTTCCTCTGACTCCTTCAGAGACCTCTCACGCACTTCCTACGCTCGGCTTCCAGCAGCTCTCAAAGAGTTGAAGTCTTCCAGGTTCTGCGATCCACAGTCACAGCAACCCGGCCTTTCTTCTCTCAGGCTTACTACTGAGTCTTAAATCCAACTGGCACTTCACCTGCATGGCTCGAATAACCCAACACGACTCTGGGCAAAGGAGAACAAAAGTTCAACTACTTAGCCTCCTCACGCACTCTATGTGGAGGAATTCAACTGCACTCTATGCAAGAATCTCCCGACTTAAGCAGAGAAACAATCGAAACTCACTCACTCATTCTCTCAGGTTTCGAACCTGATATGCAATCACATACGCAGCATATAGAAGATAATCATAAAAAGAAGCAAGCATGCAAAAGCATAATATTAACAACACACAGAGATCAAACACATCCATGGAATTGAATCAAAGCTTTTCCTATTAATTCAATATCTGTACATGGAGTCTCTTCACAAGCTCTCTGCTCTGTTCTTCCTTGCTCCTGTGCTAATGCTGAATGATCATAATCCAGAATAATAATACAACAGTGCAACGGAGGGTGCCTATATTCCGTTTTCCCTCTTGAAAGAAAAAACTGTCTAATCTACAGTTAATTCCTATCTAACAACATTAAAACTATTAAATGACTTCCTATCTATACTACAATACAAGTGCGCTCAGCTTTGAATGCCTTCATTCAAACGATGGCGCAACAATCTTTTCAAAGTGATTCAAAATGTATGTGCTGGCACTGTCCAGCTGTATGTTCTTTCCTCCACGCACTAGCTCGCTTGATGAAGTCGTAGATTCTCCTGCATCAATAGGGGAGTGCCAGCGCTTCTGCAGCTACATTAGGGGACTGTTCCCTCTCCAAACCTCAATTTCAGAGCTCCTTTCAGGTGTCAAGATTCTTTAGATCCCAGTAAACCAGTTCTCTTTCTTCAAATGAGTCATGTGAGATGTCATAAGTGTTTCCTTAGTGTCGTTATCATGGCATCATGTCTGAACATTGTTTGTGACACTAGTGATCAACTTGCGACACTTGCAAAAGCTGAAGGGAAGATGCAACACTTACGACAGTTGATAGGGACAATGCGACACTTATCTATTTGAGCAATTTTGACGTGTAACAATGCTGATGGGAACTAATAGAAAGACTTGGATGTGAATGGATTGCATGGATTTGTAGCCGTAATAATTATTGTTTTAATAAAGGATTAAACCCGGTATATGCGTATGACCCCTCAAGATCAGAGGAATAATGGAAATGGTAAGGTCAATTTACTGACCATAAATTGTTGATGGAATAATCCAATAAGCAAGTAAAAGGGAACCCTATAGATTGAGAACAACCTTCATGAAGGTAGGAGTGAAGTGACAAAAGTGAGTTCAAAAGCTCATGGTTGTTCTATGGTAGTGTGTATCCCTATTAATTAAAGGATGTGTCTATGTAAGAGGAATGGATCTGGTAGCCATTCTATGAAAAGGGAAAGCAAGTGAAACTCTTAGGTTTCGAAGGGAACTGAGAAACAATTTTTTTTTTTGGGTACAGGAATTACTTGGCAGAGTTTTTCTGATCAAGTTGATAAACATAGTTGTAGAAATATAGAGTGATTGAGTGAAAAATCATAGCAGCCTCCCTTTCTTGGTGGATAGGAAACTAATCTACTAGAATTCATGTGGGAGGAGGAGAGAGACCTTTGTCCTTTACTATTGTTGAACATAAGGAATAATTCTAGGTGTAATGGTTAAGAATGATTATAATCTAAAGATACTCTGGAGTTCTGAGCTAGAATACTTAGTAAGTAACATACTTTGAAATTTTATTTGAGAATTAAGGGAATAGTCCAAATGTTATTAGACATTAAAATTTATTATAAATAAGGTAAAATGGTTAATTAAATGTTGATCTTGAATGTGGTAAAGGAAGTGTTGGGAAACTTCTAGATGACTAATGGCTCATATTAACATCCAGTGGTTGATGGTAGCCATATAGATAGAGTTGGATCCTAGTGAGGGGAATCTAGAAAAGGATTTCCTCGATTGGAAGGCATGCTTATCAAGACTAGTTGGAAGCTAGATTGGTTGTTTTTTTACCTTGGGCATGGTTATAATTGCCTAGACTATATTTATGAGTGGCAAGAGTGTTTTATTGCTATTTGTTATCATGTAGTGTTGGCCCTTGGTTATGGAATGTTGCGAATATTAAGGAAAGAAGCTTCAAGTGTGAACTATGCGGAAAGCACATTGACTGAGATTGGGTCGAAGTGGTTAAAGAAGAAGAAAAGAAGGAGAGAAGTAAGAGAAAAAGATTCACTGAATGAGAAGATCGAGGAAGATAGATCAACAAGGAAGATGGATCATGGACAACTCAGCAAGAAGAAAAAGCCACCAATATATTTTTTGGATCACCTCGGGGGAAATAAGGAAAGATAGGCTAGAGAAGCCCTGAAAATGAGGGTCAAGTTGACCTAGGGTTTTAGACACATAGGGTTTTGGACTAAGGTTGTCCAAGAGTCATTGTAATGTATAAATAAAGGTCAAAAGGACCTAGGTTGGGTTAGAGAATGTAATGAGCGATTATTGTTGTTGAGAGAGAGAAGTGTTGTGTGAGAGAGCATTCTATATTGTAAGATCTTCAGTTGGGTGCGTAGGGAGGGGAGAGGAGAAGAGAAAGAGAGAGAGATCTGCAAGCTAAGAGCATGGATAAAAATGTATATTTTTCTATAATATAAAGAAACGCAGTTCTGCAGGTGTAGCCCTAGGGACACGGTGAACCACGTATATATTATTGTTCTGTGGGATTGATGTCATGTTATTTTTCCTTTTGATTACTATGTTATTGCATCATTGTGTTAGATCTGAGATATAACTCTGCGAAGTAGGTTTTAGTTGGTAACTGATATCTAGATGTTGTGTTGTTGTTGTTTTGGACCCATTTTGCATTTCCTCTGGTTGTAGACACCTGTGTCCTGCAACCCCCTATTGCTACTTCGTGTCAGACTGCATCTTCTTCGTAGGTGTTTCCAAAAGGGCCAGTAGTTAGGGCTTGTTGGTGCACTGTTAGAGTTGAACCCTGGGTCTGCCTTTGTGCCAACAAATGGTTCTTTTGTTGGGACAAGGATCTTCTTGAGGGAATGTCAAGGTGGTTTCCATCGAAGACAAAGATTCAGAAGTGGATAGAAGAACAAGAGAAGGAATTCGCAGAAGCCCAGAATAAGAACCCTAACCTTAGTATAGAGGATTGGTTGGGAAAGTATATCTTTACCAATATACATGCGATTTTCTTTGGAGGAATTCATAAGGAGCTATATAAGTGGCTAGCCATATTAGTAGATACCCAGTTTGAAATCAGACTCAAACCACCTGTGGTTTGGACATCGACATTGATCAAGAAGTTCAAGAGATTTGATAACACTGTGTCAGGACCAGTCGATCACTGGTTTGATAGTACCATTGGAGGGTACATTACTGAGTTTGCTATTGACATAGTAGAATCATATAGCCAAGTAGAGAGATATTTCCTTAAGAGACCTACTATTATAACCCTAAATTGCACCACACATACTTACCTGGCATCAGGCCAACTCATATCCCTTCTTTGCCAAATCACTGCTGAACAACTCTTTCAAAATCCTCTTTTATAAAGGCCCACGTGCCCTAATCCATTACTGCACACGTGTACACGCTGGCTGACCCAAAACAGCCCATGTGGACCGACAAAAGCATGAAAAAAGGAAAGTTGTCGACGAAACAAAAAGCTATGGGTGAGTTAACTGAAACTCCTAGCCATGCATGGCCGAGGGTTCATCCAAATACCTAGCTCCTTCTAGCCTATAAAAGAAGGGGTAGGGGTCCCATTTGGAGGAGAAAAAATATAGCAAAGAAATTATGCCCATTTATGTATTCCCATTGTCCCAACCCTTTAGCCTTTCCTCATGCCAAAGGAGATTGAAAGAAAAGTAGTTGGAGGACAGATGAAGAGGAGCCCAGGATCAGGTTCAAGGAGCGGTGGCTGGTCTCAACTTTTGTAAGTTGACTCATTCAAAGTAATAAAGAAAATGATTTTCCCATCCCAATTCATGAACTTTTTATAGTTTGATTAGTATATGTTTGGATTTCTAACCCGTTAGTATATAAGTAGTATGCATGCATAGTTGCTGCTTGTCTTGGATGCAGGTTAGGTTTGGAAGGAGTATTGCGAACAAGTAATCAAGCACAACAGAGGATCGACATCAAACGTTGGGAATGAGGTAGGTTGATATTTCCATGCATTTACTAAGAAAAGGGGATTTAAACTTGGGAATGAAGGTAGAAAGTAATTTCTCTCTGGTCATATCTGCATGCAAAGTCTGAACTCTATTTGCTAGTCTGTAGGGAGATTTTCCCAACAATAGAATTGGTGACTCCACTGGGGAAACTCTCTAGGGTTCTTGGAATTTTATTTAGCTTTTGGGTAGTTTAAAGACTAGTTTTTCTTGCCTGTCTTTTATTTTTGTTTCTGTAAGGTCTGAGCTAGTAGGGAGTCTGGTTTTCCATACCAGCTTTCCCTGACTTTTGCTTGACTGTGTTTTTCGAGACCCACAGAGGTACACACAAACTACACAAGGTATGCACGTGTGTATGCGTTCCCTACCCTCTTACAGCCCGTGTGTGAACGCTAGCTGTAGAGGTAGGAGTAGCGTGTAGAGTTCAGAGAACCTCAGAGGCAATCATCCTCTTCCCTGTCAGAATCACACATTCTCAGGGGGTTTTCTGGAATTCTGTGTGAAGTCTTGTTTGCTAGTAGTCCTATCTCAGATTGTTGTTGCTTTATCATTTTTTCCTTACATTAGTTGTTTTTTCTGTTAAAAAGAGTGTCCAAGCCTTCAAGGGATCCTGGTTATCAATATCAGTGGTCTCTTCCTGGTTTGGTCTGTTTGTTTTCATTTTTTCTCAGAGTTTAGATATACACGTGGCCTGTACAAGGTCAACCGGCATGTACACAACCTTTGTCTTTATCCATAGCATGTTCACATGCATGCTGTTTGAGTAACAATCACGTTCTTGTGCATGATACTTTTTGTTGAGAGTAAGGCAGTCATCATTTCCTTTGATTAGAATTATTCCTCTCTGGTGTTTGAATCTTTGTTGTGAGCAGGCAGTAGCTTAGGATTAATCTTACCCTTAGCCTACTTTTTCTCAGTTAAAAAGTTGTCATAAAAATAATTTTTTTTTTAAGGTTTTTAGACAAGTGTGAGAGTCATTGCTTTTAAAATTGCTAGTGTGTGATTTTTGACCTGATTCTTTGTGATCTGTGACTTAGGCCATAATTTTTTTTCTTGGTTTTTTTCTTGTCGGTATTTTTCCTTTCTTGCTTTACTAGCATTTTTAAACAAAAAAAAAAAAAATCTCTTTTCATTTTCTTGTTTGGTTGAAAAGTGTGTTTCTGCATTATTAGCCAGGGAAAAGTCTTTTATTTCATAAGTTTTTGCAATTCACTTACAGCATAAGTAGCTTGTATTCAAGTGAAATTTATTTTGAGTTTGTTGTCCAAAATCTTAGAAAAAATAAAAAATATTTCTTTTGAAAAGTTGTTGAAATTTTACATTCAATAAAAGTTTTGTTTCCAGCTTTTTTATTCATTTTTTGCTTTTGTCTTTTACACACCATCAGTTTCACCTTCATACCCCTTGACGTAAGACAATGCCATAAAATTAATGCTAAATTTAAAATATACTAGACTTTTATGTTTGTAGGGTTCATCGACTAGTTCAGGACTAGGGCCTTGGATTAGGTTGGAGAGGAAACCCTTCAAGGCCATTTTAAATCAAACATTGGAGTCTGAGATAGGGAGTGTCTGATTCTAGTGTCGTGAAATTTATCTAGGACCCCCGTATAACACAGGGGATAAACACAAGGTCACGTGCGGAAAGGTAGTGGAGATAACCCCTCCAAAGTCGGACCAATCGTAGTGGAGAACACATATAGAGGGCTTGTTTTGGGATTTCGTCATTTTCATTTTCCATGGAGCTTCATGGGTATCGAATCCATTTGAGGTCCTCATTTGTCTTCCGGAACATTTTCTCTCGATACCCTTGACAGGTTTCAAGCTCGATACCCTGCTCATTGTGGTCTACCCGACTTTCGACTGTACCCACCTGGTGACTGTTCGTGCGCTAACAACCTAGTTTCCAATATTTTTAGGGACATACAAAGGTGACTGAGGGGGTATACCATGGTACCTAGGATAGACATCGGGCCACACTTTTCATAGTATACCCAGAAGGTGCTTCCATGTTCGAGTTTCACTTGCACCGGTAAGTCTCTCTAGTGTTGGTTGTTGTAACTGTTCTTCCAATTAATTTAGTGTTTGCTTGTCTTATATTCTAGGGACTTTTGTAGTGTGTGTTACTTTTGAGCATTTAAACTACCTTAGGGTGTCTTGGATCTTCTCACACAGTGGAGGATCTGGTCACAAAGGCTTCTTGTCCTGCCGCCAGTTACATTGGAGCCACCCCCGCCACCATTAAGGCGAAAGCTAGACCAACAAGGGCCTTTTGAAGCGACCAGGTTACAAACCATTGTGCCCAAAAAATCCTAGAGGAATCGACCATTTTGGAACTTGAAGCAACCACTCTTGGCCCAGTTGAGACCCCAACCACTGATTTCCTGGCACCTTTCATTATACCAATTCAATTTTACGAGCACCAGACAGTGTCGCACATAGCAATGGAAACAAATGTTGTTACTCCTTCTGGGAATTCTTCAATTCCCACCACGGTTGTCACCATAGGAGAGATTTCATATCCTAACCCACTATTGTCGGTCTGACCCACCATGGTCTCGACCGCAACTACTTCGCACAGTGGTTTGAACCCGTCTTTGGTGGCGGCCACAACCCCTTTCACACCTAGTGCGACAGGCCCTCCATTCTCATACGAGATGCCTAGTTCGGGTACAAGTCCTGTACTTTCCTACTCCACTTTATAGACTTCGGGTCTGGGGGTAGGGAGCTCTAGCGCTCCTCTGTAAGGTCACATGGGGGGAACTCCTGCTCCTTTTAATGCTTTTCCTTATGGAGGGTGCCATATCCCTCCATTGTCCCCTTCACTCGGTGGCTCGCATCAACAATCTGTCGGGAAACCTACACACAATAGTTTATTTGGAGCGGGGAGTCAAGGACCACCTTCGTATA
Organism: Picea mariana; assembly: GCA_032191745.1. NCBI lineage: Eukaryota > Viridiplantae > Streptophyta > Pinopsida > Pinales > Pinaceae > Picea > Picea mariana. The sequence continues at coordinate 432,011 of JASDQU010099960.1, forward strand.
GTATGCTGGTAAGTTCAACACCATTTTCTTTGAATGAAACGTTTGGTAACAACACTTTCTCATCAACCGCTTTCCCGACTGGGGGCAACCCCATTTTTATACAATCTACTCCTGTGCAGGTTACTATTCGTGCATAGGGGGCAAACCTAGTAGGACCTTGGAATTCAGGGGAGGGATCCATTCCCTCATCCGAAATGTCGATCTGGGGTAATTCTTTCCACAATCAGTGGAACCCCGGACAAGCTACTATGCCTATCCCCACGGGACCGGCATGGGGTAATCCTTCCCAAAGTCCTTCGAATATAATGCATACCCAACCATCTATGTCCTGTTTAGGAAATTAACTGATGATGTCTCCAAATATCCAAAATCCTTACGTTGGCCAGGGCCATGGTTTCTACCAGAATTCGGGCCAATAGCCAAACTTTTCCTGGCAACCTGGTGCCAGTCAAACTCCAGGTCCCTTTTTCCCAGGTTATCAGCAGCAACAAAAAATACCGTTCCTGACGACTTTACACTTGCCAGATTTGACAAGGTTGTTGAATGACCCTATTTGTCACGATTCGCGTTGGCCTCCTATGCCGACAAAGTTTCCTTCAGACATTCCAAAGTTTGAAGCCAAGCTTAACGAAGATCCAGGAGATCATGTGACTACCTTCCATCTTTGGTGCTCATTTAATTCATTGAAATATGACTCCGTACAGTTGCGATTGTTTCAACGTACTCTCATTGGGAGTGTCGCAAAATGGTAAATTGAGCTTGATCACTCAAGATACTCTTCTTTTGGTGAACTGGTGATGGATTTCCTGAACCATTTCCAGTTACCTATGAGATACGATGCTGGCATACAGCTACTCGCCAATTTCGAACAGACAACAACGGACCATATCTCTGATCACATCTGAGAATGGAGACACCGAAAGAGTCTAATCAAGGTACCAGTCCCACCAGCATTCCTTCTTGAGTGGTTCCTTAAGTATTTGGTCCCACAGTTATCCAAAGACATTGTGACATCAAGATTTTTCTCCGAAGAAGATTCCATCATGAGGGCTCAATAGTTTGAGCTCATCTATTCTCAGTCTAGTTTATTATACAACATATTTCCAGATGCGCCACGTTCAATACTGGATAAAACTAGATAGAGAGATGGACCACATGCCGATGGTATTGTCGGTTCAGCACAAACCAAGCCTGCTGAGCAATTGACAAAGCAATTGTAGCAGTTATCCATACAACACATAGTGGATAGCTAAACTACTACTTTGGCTGCTCCCCCTACCAAAACATCAGAAGTACACACAGTGCAGTTGACTAACACAAAGGCCACCCAATAGCCTGAAGGGAAGAAAAAACAACGAAAGAAGGGTAAGGCAGATAAAAAACCCAATGATAATGCTGGCGGGGACAACACTAAAAAATGGAAGGTGAGGTATCCATGCAACTTGTGCACGGAAGACCACCCAACCCATCTATGTCCTCGACTTGTAGAGGCCCAAAATTTTGTCACACAACAACAATAGGTAGTGTTGACTAATCCATTTCAACATGGGCAAATTCTAACTCAAGCCTCTGGAAGCACGGAAGGGGGTAGCCAAGAAACCTACCCGCCTCCGAACAACCCTGCATCTGCAAACGTATATATGGTTAGGGGTGATGCTTTCATATCAATTAGAGCGCACGATTATAGTAAACCAAGTGCTTCTGAGAAGGGTAAAGAAGCTGATCTCCCATATTTTCCTCTACAGATTGAGAAGACATTGGGAGAAACAATGACACACATTCCAAAAGGTGCATTTAAAAAATCTTCTCATAACCCAAATGCAAGGGCCAACCAGAACTACTCTGTGGTGGAAGATTTATCACAAACCCCTTGTGCAATGTCTTCTTTGGAGGTCCTCCAAAGCTGCCTTGCTCAGAGGAAATCCTTGTTAACTGCTTTGGGCTCTACTGAGACTTGTAATCTGGGTACCATCATGTTAGATACAATGGACTTAAAACCTCATCTGCCTTACAATGTAGCATTTCAGATAGTGGTGGCTTATCCCACGAAATTTTTTACTCGGAATATCTTTCGCACAGTGTTCGATGAAGGTGCCTCAACATGCGTTATGTCGTTGGAATGTTGGAAGGCCATTGGCTAGCCCATTTTGTCTCCATCACCTACCCTCCTCACTACTTTCGACGATCATTCATTCCGACCACATGGCATCATTCCTTCTTTCCCCGTACAGTTAGGAGGGAAGACCATGTGTGTCGAAGTAGAAGTAGTCGATGCTCCCCTCAACTATAACCTCTTGTTAGGATGGAGTTGAACTTATGATATGCAAGCAGTGGTTGCTATAGTTTTTTGAGTCTTGTTGTTTCCACACGAGGGCCGAATAGTGACCATCAATCAATTGTCTTTCTCCAGACCTGACCCAGCTTTGGGGGCATCCATGGTCCCGATGATTGATAATCCTCAACTAGGTATTGTCAACGTAGGATTTGGTTTGTGCCCATCCTTGATGGGTACCTTCGATTACCCACCTCCTCACGAAGATATCAAATTTATATCTAATCACCATAAGGTTGAGATTTTTCAAGTTTCGTCATTTTGCACAACTTACTTCGAGGATCCATGGATTCTTCCTTCCCCATCGGCCATGATGGATGAGACAGGGCACCCACGCATGTCCATGCCCTTGTCTGCTGCTAAAGTAGCGTACTCTTTAGTCCAGCAAGCTTCAGCTAACACTGATCTGACTCCTTCATAAGAGTTAGATCCACTTCTAGAGCCTATATGGGCTCAGGGTTCTCTCACTAACATCGATTCATTAGACTTAGTCTTTCCTTCTGTTGAAGCAGTAATCGAAGCAATGACTAGTCCAGACAAACCTTGAGAAGATCTTCATCACAGATCATATTTTGTCCCAGAGTTAAGACAAATTGAAGCAGGAGAATTCACCATGACCATGATGGGAGATCAATCATGTCCTATTAATCTCTTAGCTACACATGAAATTTATGCTGAGGGAAATATGGAAACTATCATTGAAACTATACCAATCAACATCTCCCGAAACCAAGGCATCATGGAGAACATCTTCGTCAGAGTGGATTGCTCCCCCGAAGAGATTCAAATCCACATGGATATTTTCAAAGAATTCCGCGACGTTTTTGCCTGGTCTTATGAGGAAATGCCAGGTATTGATCCAAAAATAGTTGAACATGAAATCAAAACTTCTCTTGATGCCAAGCCTGTTAGACAAAAGCTTCATCCAGTTAATCCCAAGAAAGGAACAACCATCAAGATTGAGGTTGAGAAATCACTAAAGGCAGGTTTTATCTATCCTATCCATTTGACTCAATGGGTGTCAAATCATGTGTTGGTCAATAAAAAATAAGGCACGATTCATGTATGTACCGATTTCCGTGATTTGAACAAAGTATGTCCCAAAGATAATTTTCCAACACCATTCATCGACCAGATCATCGATGAATGTGCTGGTTGCGAAGCCTTTTCTTTCATGGATGGTTTTTCGGGATATAATCAAATCCAAATCAAACCCAAACACCAACACAAAATGGCATTCATCTATCCTTGGGGTACATTCGCATATCGTAAGATGCCTTTTGGTCTTAAAAATGCTGGAGCCACATTCCAGTGGGCCATGTATTTTTCTTTTCATGATCTCAAGCATATAGTTGAGGCCTATCTAGATGATTTAGCATCATGATCTCGCAAGAAATCAGATCATCCCACACACCTTAGACTTATCTTCGAACGTTGTCGCTACTTTAGGATTCACTTAAATCCAAACAAGTGCAGCTTCTGAGTAACGTCAGGACATTTGTTAGGTTTCATCATATCAACAACATGGATCATGGTCGATCCTCTCAAGGTGGTGGTAATAATTCAGTTGCCTCCCCCACGCACAATTCTTCAACTTCAGAGTCTACAAGGCAAGGTGAACTTTTTACGATGCTTCATCGCCAACTATGCCGAAATCACTAAGGGATTTATGTTCTTACTGAAGAAAGACATTCCTTTTTACTGCGACGATGCCGCTCAGTGCTCTTTCAACACATTAAAACATGCCCTCACAATGGCCCCTCTACTATGGCCACCTAACTATAACAAAGATTTTTTATTATATCCGGCTGCCGCAGAGTCAACCATTCATATGGTTTTAGTTCAGGAAGATGTTTTGTTCTCAGAATACGTTATCTATTACCTGAGTTGAGGCCTCATAGGACCGGAACTCAATTATTCTCATATCGAAAAACTTGCATTGGTAGCAGTTCATGCTGTTCAACGGTTCCATCATTATGTTCTGTTTCGCAAGACCACCATCATTGCTATCGTGAATCCATTCCAGTATATGTTGACATGACGGGTTATAGGTGGAAGAATCAGTAGATGGATAGTCAACCTCCAGGAATTTGAATTAGACTTCATTTCAGTGAAGTCCAAAAAGTCATTAGTCTTTGCAGAGCTTATTTCAGAACTTCCAGTTGAGTCRGGTGACGTTGTGCCTGAAGAATCGCCTATCCAGGGAGATATGTTTTTTATCACATCTTCAGATCCCTAGTATGAAGATATACTTATCTATCTCTAGACTTTGAAGTGCCCCTCTTCTGCTTCTCATGATGAGCATCGACGTATATGCCATCAGGMTAAGAATTATCTCATACTCAATGATATGYTGTATCGGAGAGGTGTAGACTGCATCTTACGTCGATGTCTCACACATGAGGAGGCTGTTATCATGCTCAACGACTACCATACYAGAGCTTGTGGCGKTCATTTTTCTGGGTTGGCGATATCCCAAAAGATTCTACGAGAAGGTTACTTCTAGCCGACACTTATCAAAGATTGTATAGAATCAGTCAAGAAGTGCCATCCGTGCCAATTCTTCTCTCAGAAGATGAGGGCACATCCCACTCCTATGTTTCCTATCATCACAGTTGGTCCCTTCACCAAGTGGGGGATCGATTACACTACTTGCAACCCCCCTTCAGCAAGGGGGTACCACTATATCATCATAGATGTCAACTACTTCACTAAATGGGTCGAAGCTATGCCAACGTTTAAAGATGATGGAGAGACTACAACTCTCTTTTTATTCAACCAGATCATAGCAAGGTTTGGCGTCCAGAGAGAGATTGTTACTGACCATGGCAGTCACTTTCAAAACCAAATGATGACCAAATTAACAACAAATCTTGGGTTACGGCAAGAGCATTCATCACCCTACTACCCCAAAGCCAATGGGAAGGTGGAAGTTGTAAACAAAACTCTTAAGACTATTCTACAACAAACTATCAACTCAGCCAAGTCAAATTGGCATTTGATGTTATACTTGGCATTATAGGCTTACCGAACGTCTATTAAGATTGCAACCAGTTTCTCACCTTTTCAACTCATTTATGGGTTGGAGGCAGTCTTGCCCATCGAATGTCAGATCCCATCTCTAAAATTGGCAGTACAATTCTTTCCAGACACTTATCCACTTGAAGAATGGTTAGTACACCTTGAGCAGCTCAATGAGTAGCGTCGTGATGCGGCCCTAGACAATGAGGCTCACAAACATAAGGTCAAGTGTCAGTATGATAGGTCCGTTCATCTCAGATTTTATCTGAAGGCGACCTTGTCCTTGTCTATGACCAAGATAAGGACCCCCTGGGGGCAGGAAAATTCAAACCCATGTGGTTCGGACCTTTCATCAAAAAAGAAGTATTAAAAAAGAGCGCTTATCATCTGGTAGATTTTGAAGGGAATGCTTTGGTGGAGCCTAGAAATGGGCTCTACCTCAAGAAGTATTACTCATAGGCAGGTCACTATGGGTAACTTTTTGTAACATATGTATAGTCTTTGTACTATTAATTTTTAGTTTCTTTTAAGTGTTATGGATGTGTCATTGATGTTATCTTTCGTCAATATGGTAGATGTCAAGTGATTCCAAGGTGTTCATTGGGTATGCAGACAATGCTAGTCGACACACTTGGAGGCTTGCCTCTGCAGCTTGGGTAATATTTACACCTCAGGGCTAGTTGTTATCTTTCAGAGGTATATTCTTAGGTGACACCACAAATAATGTTGTCGAGTATAGTGCAGTTATTGAGTTTCTTCATGATGCCTTGTCATTGGGTATCTCTCATTTCTGGGTCTATCTCGATGCTCAACTGGTTGTGTCTCAGCTAAACATAGTATACCAGGTTCATGATCCAACCTTACACCGACGATTCCTTAGGGTACGCCTCTTAGAATGAAACTTTGATTATATTACATATTTTCATGTTCCTAGAAGATTAAGCCAAATTACAGATACTCTACCTAATAATATTTTAGATTGGCATCTTGCACACATATGAAAGAACATTGACATAAGCATGTAAATACATTTTTTCACACGTGATCCATAAGACACAAAAGATAAAAAAACCATATATAACATCATTAAGTATCCAAAGTACATAGATGGATGCAAGAGCCTCAAAAATAGGACCAATAACGAGTCACAAGGCTTATGCCCTCAAAAAATATATACAAGTAGTGCTCATGGCACATAAAAAGTCTAAATAGGTTCAGGTCCTATGGGCCCTATTATAATAGTCCACAGCATGGGATAAATGCCTAAACAATCGGACCCACATCCGAGGTGCCCCCACTACATGAGGCCACATGGATGGTGGTAGGTCCTGTATCTCTTCCATCAGGACTGTGCGAGTGAGTGCAGTAAAGTTCTGCTCAACTCATATAAGTACCCTCTTAGCCTCCCCGGCTGGGAGGTTCCTTGCTACTGCTGGTCCCTCAGCAGCGGCAGCTGCAGCTTCTGGCCGAGGACGACGCATGTTCCATGCATAATCGGCAGGTTACACGGGTCCCATATCTGCATGCAACATACGTATATCTGTCAAATACTCTGGCATATAAAAAAAAATGATATATATAACAAAAACGACATAAAAATTACATATACAACAAAAAAACAACAAAGGTGGAGACTTACCCATCTCCCCTCGCTCCTCACTAGAAGGCACGGGTATCTCAGGATCTCTAGAAAAGTCTATCCCTGCATATGGGTAATCCTTAATCACAGAGATCTGCCATGACATCCATGCAAAAAAGTCATCATCGAAGGACTCATTGGTCCTTCCACCACCCTATCGTGGCAATAATACTGCCCATGTACATATAGCAAGAAAAGAGGCCTGATGTCCTTGTACTACTTCCCAAGGACTAAAACTTGGAACTATCTCAAATAAAAATGAACACAAAATTGTCCCAAACCCGAAGTTCCTCTGTGTCCGCTGTCGGAAATCTATCAATTGCCTCTTCATACACTCAAGTAGTGTGGTACTCTAGTCAAAAAATTGTGCATTAGGGAACTGGATAGCATAGTTCATCTGTGCGTGAGACGTCTGATGCAAGGCTGCTGAACCGATAATCCACCCAATCAGCAATAATATTGCCTGTAGTGATAGGTTAGTGATCTTACTGATGGGCACCTAGGAGCTCATATGGTTAGTCCCAACCTCACAGTGCAGGGCTATGAAGTCCACTATATTAAGTGGCCCTGCTAGAAACATCTTGAAATTGACTGGTTACCCTTTCCTTGAGAGGCCAGTCAAAAAATAGATATCCTCGATGGTGGGCACCAGTGATTGCCCCTCTAGCATAAAGGCCTCTGGATCAGGATGCCAATAGTCAATCAAGGCATTCAGTAGCCTTAGTTGCGCTCGCATAAATGGACATGGGAAGAACTTAAGAAAACCACATTGCATCAATGCGGCCATGACATTCAGATCTCCTGCAACCAACTCACTAATTGCTTCATGTTCCCTTTCCCTCTAGTGGACATACATCCTGCCAAAAAAACCAAGTTCAGGAGGGTCAGTGACTGCTCTTTAGTTCTTTTTGAAAATAAAAGGGGTTCCATGCACGCTTTCGAGGTGACAGTCATGTGTACACGCAGGAAGGCTTTACTCTGCTCGAGTGTAGATGTGGCCTGTCTAGAGACAGCCCGCGTGGACCTAGGGCCGACCTTTTAAAGGTCGACGCCCACCCAAAAAATGAAATCAAAAGAAAAATTAAAGAATTGAATTGCTAGATATGGGAGTTTGTACTTACTTGGTCCAAGGGGAAGTTTGTTTCGTCCACTGTAGCTCCCAGAATCATTGTTTTTATCAAAGGGGGTCTTTTGGCTCCAGAGTCAATTTCCAAATCAACAATGTTGATAATGAGCTTCCAGCTTCTATTTATAGACATTTTGGCCTCTTTTTGTCACTTTTTTGGCCTCCCTTATCAGTTTCTTTATACCAAAAACCATTTCGATTGATTCTGGAGTTATATGGGAGGGATTTGATTGGGTATTGGGACACTTTTTTTGAGTTTTGAGAAAATTTTGACAGTCCATGAAATTTTTTCCAAGAATTAACTTGAGCATATAGCTTAGGTTATTACCTCAAATTTTGTGCCTCGTTGTCTTTTCCCTCTACCATAGGATTGATCCCATCAGGTTGTGACACGAAACCATCATATCTGCTTTAGAAGTGTCACAACTTGGTGGTAGAGCTTACCAGAACATGGATGCCCTAGGTAGGTCCTGGTTGCATTATGGTGTCCATGCCATCTCTAACACACTATAGGCTTAGGAGTCCTTATAGTATTTCCTGAATATGAGTTTGAACCTCATTTGCATGATTCTTCTTCGCTCTTGATCTCACCCTCAAGACTCCCAAGAAATAACGGGTCTCCTTTTAATCCATTTTCATACCCTCTAAACATGAAAAGATTGCCGAGTGATCTTGTGGCATTTCATGCTCGTTAAACTGAAATTTGAAGTCACGTCTGTCCGATGGTAGTTTACCCCTTTTTCGGTCTGAACGATCAACTGTATGAACAAAGGTATACTCTATGGAACTTTCATTCTTTAGAAGAGTACTCTCAGGTATAATTTTATCCCTCTTTTGGGCCTAAGGGACTAAACTTATGAAAAATAAACCCCCACAGAGTCCATAGTTAAGCTCTTTTTAGACTCCCTAAAATTGAAAAGATTGTCGAGTGACCTTATTCTTTCACACTCGTTAAATTGGTCCAGAAGAACATTCCCGATGGAGTCCATAGTTAAGCTTTTCTTAGACTCCTTAAAAATAAAAAAATAGCCAAGTGATCTTGTCCTTGTCACACTCGTTAAAATCGTTTTGAATTGACGTCTAATCAGTGCTAGTTTACCCTTTTTCGAACCGACTAGACTATCTTCGAAAAAGGTACCCCAATGGAGTCTCCTTTTATGTTTTTTCAGACTCTCTAAATATGAAAAACCACCGAGATTACCTTCTCTGGGCTCATTAAACTTACATCGAAGGACGTTACCATTGTGTGTTTTGTTAACTGTGTTTGCATACCTTATATGCCAGCCTTGTAGCAATTTGCTTCTACGTATTAAAACCTTTGGCCCCCGGAGGATTTTTCCCGAGTATCATTCTACTAGAACACCAGTCTTGTCCTTGTGCCTTGATATTGTATGTCTACAACACTCGTTCCTCCTTTGTAACATAATATCCCTTTATTCTTTTTCCACAATTATTTAAAAGAACAAAAAAAATCAAATATACCCCAAAAAGAGGAAGGGAAAAGTATTTTCTTTATTCGTAGCGTAATGAGTCACCCTTGGATAAAGCACATCTATCCGTTTGTTCATCAAACTATGGGATGTAGTATGAACTTAGGAAGCTTTTCTCTCTATATAGAGTTGTGTCCTCCACCATTTGGTTAGCCTTCCAAACATATGGAGAGTTTGTGTTGCCTCCTTCTTCATAGACTTATGATTAATTCCATGTTGCTTGAGTCTCATTATTTGTCGTGTTACTATCCAAGGGAAGATTGTTACCAAGCCTGAGTCAGCCCCTCTGCAATATGTCTCTTGTTCGCATACCTGGCCATCCTGAACATCCAATCAAGTTCTTGTTCGAAATCACTAAAGGCTTCAGTCTGATCATCAAAATTATCAATTCCATGATTGATGACTCGTTGAAGACCTCTGGGTAGTGTAGTCATACACTCATATTACACTCCTACTTGAGTTTTGAATATTTTGAAGTTGTTGCTCAAGCTCTGAAGATCTCATCTCCAACCATCAAGCTGAATCAACTTCTGGAACATGGATACTCTATATGTATATCTTTCTGATTTCGAGATGTAGGCCCGCTGTGTATTGTTCATGGCTACTCTTTATAGTTATTTGACATGGATCTACAGTGTATTTGATTGGTATCCATGGTTCTATTTTATCCCTAGCATGGGTATGCCTGCCTCGGTGAGACATTTGTTATTTTGCAGATGACACCTCCCAGTTCCTAATCCTTGGGCTCAATCATTTAGCATATTAGTAAAGATTGGTAATGTATTTTGGCCATCAGATGCTCTTCTGACCTCACACATTAGGGGGAATTTGTTATAACCCTAAATTGCACCACACATACTTACCTAGAATCAAGCCAACTCATATCCCTTCTTTTACAAAGCACTTCTGAACAACTCTTTCAAAATCCTCTTTTATAAAGGCCCACGTGCCCTAATCCATTACTGCACGTGTGTACACGCTGGCTGACCCAAAATAGCTCGCATGGAATGACAAAAGCATGGAAAAAGGAAATACCTAGCTCCTGAGTTAACTGAAACTCCTAGCCATGCATGGCCGAGGGTTCATCGAAATACCTAGCTCCTTCTAGCCTATTAAAGAAGGGGTAGGGGTCCCATTTGGAGGAGCAAAAATATAGCAAAGAAACTCTGCCCATTTATGTATTCCCATTGTCCCATCCCTTTAGCCTTTCCTCATGCCAAAGGAGATTCAAAGCAAAGAAGTTGGAGGACAAAAGAAGAGGAGCCCAGGATCAGGTTCGAGGAGCGGTGGCTGGTCTCAACTTTTGTAAGTTGACTCATTCAAAGTAATAAAGAAAATGCATTTCCCGTCCCAATTCATGAAATTTTTATATTTTGATTAGTATATGTTTGGATTTATAACTCGTTAGTATATAAGTAGTATGCATGCATAGTTTTTGCTTGTCTTGGATGCAGGTCAACTTTGGAAGGAGTGTTGCGAACAAGTAATCAAGCACAATGGAGGATCGACATCAAATGCCGGGAATGAGGTAGGTTGATATTTCCATGCATTTACTAATAAAAGGGGATTTAAATCTGGGGATGAAGGTAGAAAGTAATTTCTCTTTGGTCATATCTGCATGCAAAGTCTGAACTCTATTTGCTAGTCCGTAGGGAGATTTTCCCAACAACACCTACAGGAAATTTTTTACATTTTCTGAAGTTGCAGATCAATATGTTATTGCATGATAAGAACATGTTGAAGATACAGTAATCAGTTAGACTAAAGAGATAATGTTCAAGAAATTAGATAGCGATAACGACACAGAGGTTGGACACACGCGTAGTGGGAGATAGTTTAGAGAAGCTCCTCTAGTGAACCTGTTCGACCAGGGTCATGAGTCACTGGCACAAGAGGAAGGGTTCTATATTGGAGAAGAAGAAGAGTTGGTTAACGAGGAACATTTAGATTCTTCTAGGGAAGAAGAAGGGAAGACTGAAGAACCTCACCGAGAAGAGTCAGAAACTTCATGAACTGCACAAACTGTTGAAGTAAGTACTATTACTCCTCATGTTTCTTTAGCGGCATTAAGTAACCAGAGTAACCTATGTTACCAGAGCACTCAGATCACTGGTACAAGTGGTTCAGTGCATACTCAGTCAAGAACCCTAGGAATATCTATGGAAGATGAGATGAGGTTACCCACCTTTATGGGAGATGTATATGAAGATCCTTATCAACATTGGTTCTTATGCGAAGCTGTATGCAGTATTAACAATGTCACTGATGAAGCTGTTAAGAGAGATCGGTTTAGTACTACCCTGAGACACCGCACACTGAGTTGGTACATGAAATTTGTCCAAGGAGTTGTATAGCCTAAACCACTCAATGACATTAAGACTATGTTGATTGTCGAATTCAAGAAACCTAAGTCAGATTCTCAGTGAATTACAGAGATGAAATAAATCAAGAAGGGAGTAGTTGAACCTCTTTGGCATTTTGATCAGAGCTTTAATACCCTGACAGCTCATTTGAGCTTTCATATTTCTGATGAACAGAATAAAGAATGGTTCATTGTTGCTCTGTTGCCACACATCAGAGTCCCTATGATGCAACAAAAGATCACTTCACAGGATGATGCATTGGAGATCACCATGAAACTAGAATCAACCCCTATGGGAGAGTCTAGGTCAGGTATGAGTCAAATTTTGAGTCAGATAACTAGCTTATCACTACAGGTCGAAGATATAAAGAAAGATAAGGGAAAATATAAAAGAGAATATATCTGGTGTATCATATGAAAATCAGAGGGCCATGAAAAGGAGCATTGTCCTCTATTTCATGAGTACTTGGCTTCAGTACCTCCAAGCCCTTTGAAGCAGGTTACTCTACCTTGGTGCGAGGTATGTAGAAATCATAATCACCTTGGTGAATGTCATTACATGCAAAAATATGTCCAGACACCTACCAACATTTATTGCACATTCTATAAATGTGTAGGGCATGATGAGAAATATTTTAGGGCTTATGACCTCTTGCATGAAAGATCAAGAGACACATATAGAATTCAAGGCGAAGTACAATAGGAAGGAAATACTACGCAGTTTAACTGGACCCCAGGAAGAGGAAACTTCAACCCTCATGGTGGATTCAGAGGAAGAGGAAGAGGAGGAGGTATGGGTCGAAGTCAAGGTCAGATAATTTTCTATAGCTGCACATAGCCAGGACATTTGGAAAGGGACTTTCAGAACCCTTTTACCACTTGCATCTACTGTAACTCATTTGAACATGTTATTGAAGATTGTCCCGTGATCTTAGTCAAACTTCAAGAGAGACAAGGTGGAACCCCACAAGTATAATTAATCTCAGTAGAACCTCATGAATTCGATCCTAGATTCATTGTTATCACTAGAGGAGGTGCTGCTACAGGAGAAGACATGGTGACTCCTACAAAGACTACAGAAGAATCAGGGGTCAGAAGAGATGCAAAGAAGACATGAGAGTTTGATCCGAGGAAAGAAAAGTAGACATTTGATGAAGTAAGAAGAGAATTTGGAGGAGACCAGGTTTCTTCATCAAAGGCACAACCAGAAGTGAGATAATGTGGGATGCCTCTGGAATTTGATCAGTCTTCATCACCGGGAGAAGGAAAAGAGGTAAGAAATATTGTTAGTTTCTTGTATACATTCATTGATTTGATTAAGGGTGAAAGGGCCATACAAGAACTAAAACACTTGATATGACAGTATGAACTAGGGAAGGTATACCCTCTGCTAAATAGAGTAGTACATCAAGTATCGAAAAAGAGAAGGACAAATAAGGAACTACACCTTAATGCTCAGATTAGAGATTATAATATAGATTATGTGGTCCTTGACTTAGGATCATAATTCAATGTTATGACGAAGCAGACCTGGGCACTGATGGGAAAACCTAAGTTAATTTATTCTCCTATCAAGCTTAGGATGGCTAATCATCAAGCATTAATCCCCTTTGGGATACTGGAGCATCTTCCTATGGACATCAATGGGGTAAGTACATTTTTGGACTTCGAGGTGATTGAGATAGTTGATGATAGATGTCCTTATCTTGCATTATTACAAATTGATTGGGCTTTCAACATTTCCATTGTTTTTGACTTAAAGAAAGTAAGAATGACGTTTGAAGGTGATGGACTTGGGGTCATTGCACCTCTAGATCCTGATGAAGGTCGGAGATACATAGAACCCATCAGATAAGAAGACCGCGCATAGGAGCTAGAGAATATATATAAATTGACAGTGAGACAAAATGATTACATTAACCCTACAACAGATGGGAATTTAAGCTAACGAAGTAATAACGCATGCTCATCGGACTTAGAAGAAGAAATGGAGAATTGGTAGAACAGAATGTATGAATTTTCTGCGCGGAGGTGTGCTAGATTGACTGGGGAAGTTCACTGGATTGGCACAAAAGTAAGCAGTATGCCCACATTTGATGGTTTAAATCAGTTACAAACATTCTTATCTGATTTTGAGGAAATTGTACCGGTACAACAAATATTGTTGGCATTGGATGAGGCTTTGAAAGCAACACCAACAAGATGGTGGGGGACACATAAAAAGAACATCACAGACTAGATGCAATGTCGCACTTTGATGGCAGTGCACTTTTCAGAACGAGTAGAAGGATGATTTGAAATAGAATGGGGATCCTATCGGTACACAGTGATGCATTTTGGATTCAAGAATGAACCAACCATATTTTCTAGGGTTGTGGTCGAAGCATTCAAGGAGTTTTTACATAAATTCTTTGAAGCATATTTTGATTATTGGACTATTTTTATCTTATTGCAAAACCATATTGAATGTTTAAGACTATTTTTGGATAAGTGCAGGTAATGTCAGATTTACCTGAACTTGAAGAAGTGCATTTTCTTTTCACCCTTTGGCATGCTATTAGGACATATTGTGTGTAAGCAGGGGTTGTTGGTAGATCCATCCAATATTTCCATTATTGTTGATCTACCTCCCCCTACTTCAGTTACACAACTACGCACTGTGGTGGGACATATTGGATACTACAAAAAGTTCATTAAGTGATATACATATATTACAACACCTATGGAGAAGTTATTAAAGAAATATTGTCATTTTCAATGGTCAGAAGAATTCCAGTAGAGCTTTGACACACTTAAACAAAAAATGGTTACTGCGCCTATTCTGGTTTTCCCATATTGGAGAAAGGAATTTCACGTGCATGTCAATGCTTCATCTATTGCACTAGGATCAGTGTTAGCACAACCATGAGAAATAGATATTGACCATCCATTATCCTTTTCTAGCAGAAAGTTATCTACAGTTGAGATAAACTACACTACCACTGAGAGAGAAGGTTTAGCCATGGTGTACGCACTGCAGAAGTTTCAACACTACTTGTTGGGAGGACACTTTAAGATGTTCATTGATCACTATGCGTTGAAATACCTAGTCAACAAGCCAGTGTTTGGGGGAATAATATGCATATGGCTACTATTATTCCAGGAATATGACTTTGAGATTGTGGTCAAGCCAAGAAGAATGAAAGAGGGACCTGACCACTTGTCTAGGTTGGAGCATGGAGAGGAACCTACAAGTTTGGAGGATACACTACAAGATGCGCAGTTGTTGTCCATCATAAGGTTTGATTATCACTTCATCGAGATAGTCCAATTCCTATCAACAAGAATGGCACCTTGCGGATATACAATCATTCAGAAGAAACAACTGGTAGTTCGCACTGTAGATTTTTCACTTATAGCTGGACAACTATACAAGATGGGACCTGATGATATCTTGAGGAGATGTGTTATGGAGGAGGAAAGACCACTAATTCTAGTAGAAGAACATGAAGGCATCATAGGAGGACACTACGCAGGAAAAGAAACAATGCAGAAGGTTCTTAGAGCTAGCCTTTGGTGGCCTACTTTACATAAAGATGCTAAGGAATACTATAAATCTTTTGATGTATGCCAGAGAGTTTGGAAACCTTCCAGAAGAGATGATATGCCTTTATCACCACAACTAACCTTACAGGCATTTGAGAAATGGGCTATTGATTTCGTGGGACCTATTAACCCACTAGGAAAGTGCACAGGAGCTCGATACATCATCACTGTGACAGAGTATTTGACCAGATGGGCAAAATCAAGAGCAATGAAGGATTGTAGTGCAACTATAGGTGTGTGATTTATATTTGATGATATCATAACTACGTTTGAATGCCCGAATACCCTCATGAGCTATCAAGGTACACACTTTATTAATAAGACTATCGAAGCTTTGACTCAGGAATTTGATGTCCACCATCAGAAGAGTACTCCTTACCATCCACAAGTGAATGGGACGGTCAAAGATTTCAACAAGATATTGGAGACAACGCTGATTAAGATTTGCAGTGTGAACAGGGATGACTATGATTTGAGAGTACTAGCAATGCTTTGGGCCTATAGAACAACTTGCATGAAGATGACAATGCAGTCTCCCTTTAAGTTGGTTTATGGTTTAGATACAATTGTCCCTATGGAATATTTGGTTCCTAGTCTCAGAATTGCAGCATTCATAGATACGGATGACACTGGAACTATTCAAGAGAGGCTCACCTAGTTGGTGGAACTAGAAGAAGACAAATTTATTGTAGGATTTCATCAATAGGTATAGAAGGAAAAGGCCTACCATGACAGACATATCAAGAAGAAAGAATTTAAGCAACGAGATTTGGTATTGGTATATGAAAGCAATTTTATGAAGCATCAAGGGAAATTCAGAACACATTGGATTGGACCATTTGAGGTCACCTATGTTACAGAAGGAGGAGCTGCGCAGTTGAAGACACTGAATGGAGAGTGGAAGGAAGGTTTGGTGAATAGGAGTCGGTTGAAATTGTACTATGACAACCAGATTCCTAACAACTCTTAGTAAAAGAAGAAGGAGATGGGTCTAGGTACCAGGTGCAGTTGAAACTGGGTACTAAACATGGAAAAGATAGTCTTCATAGGGGATGAAAAGGACAGAGAAGAAAGAACAAGTTTCTTTGCGTAGTCTGAAGTCAAAGTGAAATAGAAGGTTCAAACCTGAAGTGCCTTGGGATGAGTCACATGTGAGTGTTGGGGGCTTGTTGGCCCTTGGTTATGGAAGGTTATGAAGATTAAGGAAAGAAGCACAAAGTACGAACTACGCGGAAAGCACATTGATTGAGATTGGGTCAAAGTGGTTAAAGAAGCAAAAAAGAAGGAGTGAAGTAAGAGAAAGAGAGTCATTGAATGAGAATATCGAGGAAGACATATCAACAAGGAATATGGATCGTGGACAAATAAACAAGTAGAAAAAGCCAACAATAGATGCCTTGGAGCACCTCGTAGAAAGGAAGGAAGGACATGCTGACGAAGCCCTAAAAAAGAATGTCAAGTTGACCTAGGGTTTTAGACACCTAGGGTTTTGGCATAAGGTTGTCCAAGAGTCATTGTAATGTATAAATAAAGGTCAAGAGGACCTAGGTTGGGTTAGACAATGTAATGAGTGATTATTTTTGTTGAGAGAGAGAAGTGTTGTGTGAGAGAGCATTCTGTATTGTAAGATCTTCAGTTGGGTGTGAAGATCAACCCTATAGCTGGGTGCACAGGGAGGGGAGAGGAGAAGAGAGAGAGAGAGAGACATGTAAGATAAAAGTGCAGATAGAACTGTATGTTATCTTAGAATATCAAGAAACGCAGTTCTGTGGACATAGCCCTAGGAAGAGGGTGAACCACGTATATCTTGTTTTTCTGTGGGATTGATGTTGTGTTCTTTTGCATTCTGATTACTTTGTTATTTCATCATTGTGTTATATCTGAGATATAACTGTGTGAAGTAGGTTTGAGTTGGTAAATGATATCTAGATGTTGTGTTGTTGTTGTTTTGGACCCACTTTGCATTTCCTCTAGTTGTAGACACTTGTGTCTTGCAATGCCCTATTGATACTTCGAGTGAGACTGCATCTGCTTCAAAGGTGTTGTTGAAAGGGCCAGTAGTTAGGGCTTGTTGGTGTGTTGTTAGAGATGAACCCTGGGTCTACCTCTGTGCCAACATGTAGAAAGAGAAACATAGTTATGACTTCATCCGTTAAACTTCTAGGTAGATGTCATGTGAATTAATGCAAGTTACCAACCTAGAGGGAAGCTCAATATTGAGTATTTGTATGGAACATGTCATGATAATGGCAGTAAGATCCTTGGGAGAAGGATCTGGAAGTTTGATGTGTCCATGAAGGACACGGAAAGGGGTACAAGAAAATGATCTTGCATGATGAATGTTTATCTATGTCTGTATATGCTTGACTGCATGAATTTGATGCAATGCAAGGTTACTTGACATAAATACCGATATTAATACCAATTAGGTATGAATGATATTAAAGGTGAAATCGATGCACATGTACGATGTATGAATATATGCATAAAAAAGACAAAATATGACTATCGTGATGAGTGGAATGTGAGGCAAGAATTTCACTTGCCAAATTTTAATGAATACCATGGATACATGGTTGACTCCATTACGAAAAGTCATGAAAGTGTCTTTTTGAATGATGGCTTCACGTTAATGTGTTACATTACCTTAGAAAAGACAAATATAAATAGATGAAATACTAAAGGAGAAAGGATGCTCTATTTTCATGACAAAAGGAAACATGATTAAGCATTTGAGGGTAGCATGAGAACAATCATAAGTTAAATAGTTTATGAATGTGAATGTTGTTAAGTGCATCATGGATGTAAGTTAACAAGACAAGGTATATGTGTGGATGGATGAAAAACAAAGATGCATTTTTATATTCCTTATGTAATATTTGATAAACAATTGAACTAACTCAAGGTTGAGGCTATCACAGATAGTGAAGGATATGCAATAAGAAAGTTGTATGCTGAAGGAGTTCCCTGTGAAGGAACTGTGTAAGGACTCTTTCAAGAGAACAAAGTCACAAGCTTAATGATTGATGGAAATTGAGAAGTGGGCTACAAGCCTATATGTGTGTGTGTGTGTGTGTAGGAATTCTTGATTTCATTTTTCAACAAAATGTATGAGTGGGAGACTAACAAAATAATGTTGACCATTTTGATAACTAAATGGAAATGTGAAAAATGCACAGGTTTATATTTCATCGTGAGAAAAAGTTGTTATTAAAGCATGTTGTTGTATTAAAAAAGGTTAGGGTGAGACCTAACCAAGGCTTCTCAAAAAAAAGAAAAGAAATATCCCGACAAGGAGTAAATTGCAAAAGCAAAGAAAAGGGAAAAGGATGAATACTTTTTAAACCCTAAGAACTCTGAATTTATTACAGATTTGTAGGTCTTAGAAGAGAAGATGTGATAATGAGTACAACTGGAAAAAGAGAGAATGAATAAATGAGTATGTTTGATTGAATGGTCTTGGGTGAAACCGTGATTAAGAAAAGGAAATGAGGCCTTAGAAATAACTCAACTGGGTTGAAAATTCCCAAGCGGTGTAAAAGGAATTGTAAGAAGGGAAGAGCCCTCAATTCTTTTATTTTTGTGTATTATGTTTTTCTCTCAAATGAGAAAGTTGGTATGTTGATGAAAGTAAATATTTTGAAACCATGGTGATAATGGTTGTATTACTGTAGAAACAATTGAGAATTGTTTGTGTTTCACTCATGGAATCATTAAAGATAATGCAATGGAGTGCATGAAGATATGCTAGGACATATATGAAAAATGTTTCATTGATTTTAAGGCTATGATACACACAAGTTTATCAACTCTGTAAAAATCATAAGTATATTCTGTGATCAAACTTAGCAAATTGAGACTATGTTCATAATATAAACTCTCTGTCAAATATTACTACGTCAGAATTATGATATCTGGAATCATGTGGTTTAAAAATTGATTGAGGGCTAAGATCGATGACCTATATTCATTGCAGATATTGTATATGCACATGGGTTAACGTTGAGACCTATACCCATAAATTAAATTGAATATAGTTTTTGTTTTGAGTTTGGGATCCGATTGTAGATTGGACGAACAATATTCATCACAGAGATTGATCTCTTTGACAAAGTGCGAGCACATTGGGGTGTTGCAATCATTGTAAACCATTTCTCTATGAATGATCGATGGGTGAACCTACAAGGAACCCATGCATTAATGTTGTGTAAATGCGTACAATGATCGAGTTATGTGGGTGATTTGTGAGTCCAGTTTTGAATTATGTTGGCATTTAAGAAGGATCTGGAAGGGCTTAACTTTGGCCTTGGATTATAATAACCCTTAAAATAATTCATGAAATGATATGTCTGTAGTGATCAATCAAGGAATGATTGGAAACAAAGGTTCTCATAGTTAGCACATTGCATGGAATTGTTTCAAGGAAATGCATGTTTGCATAAAGGGACAAAATTTTGTGCATGATCATTGAGATCTTCCTGTCTTTCCCTGATGAACTATAGAAGACCTTAGGGTAGTAATTTGTACATTCCCATTGTTTTCCTACCTGATTTTTGAAGATCTTGAAGTTGTTTCTCGAGCTATGAAGAACTCATCTCTAACCACATGCATCACTAGATTATTGAAGATACATGTTTTACTTGTATATCTTCGACTGATTTTGAGATGTAGATCCACTGTGTATTACTCGCAACTACACTTTATATAGTTATATGACATGAATCTACAGTGTATTTTATTGGTAACCATAATTCAGTTCATTCCGAGCTTGGGTATGCCCGCCTCAGAGAGACAATTGTTGTTTTGCAGATAGAAACTCCCGAACTCTAGTCACGGGCTCACTCGATTTTAAGCATTTGTAAAGATGTTGTAATTTATTTCGGCCATCAGTTACTCTTCTGACCTAATACACTAGGGGGAATTTGTTATAGCCATAAAATTCCTTACTCATGCATACATATCATTGGCCCTCTTACTTTCATAAATTTCCAAATCATTGTTGAGAAGCTCTACTTAAAAAACCAAGTTTTAGATCATGTACGTTCCTTGAACCACTACATCCTGCATACATATGCTTGTTTCATGCTTGAAAACCCACATACATATGCATTCTACAAAATACACAGCCTGCGTATACCTCCAAAAGTTACAAAAATTAAAAAATTGTAAGGAATTCGGTGGAATTCATGGGAAATTGGAGGTTTCCAAACCAATTCACCTGCTATATCCCGTCCCCCAACCAAATAACCATCCTTTTTTCATATAAAAGGAGGTCTTGGGGTCTCATTTCACAACTAAGAATAAAAACAATGAAACTCTACCCAATTTCACTTCCCTTCCTTGCCCAAGCATTTGCTACCTTTTGTGAGTTACTGCCTCAACATTTCCTCTTCGACCTCTTCTTCTTCCATTCAATCCATTCCCTTCCCTTGAGATAATAATAGGATTGAGAAAAGAGGCCTATTGAAGGTGCAATTGGAGCATTATAAAGAGGATCCTAGACCAGGTTCGCGGAACGATGGCCGACATGGATTGTAAGTTTTAGGCTTTGTTTGATAAATAAAAGAATCTATTTTCCCTGTCCCAAATGATAATGTTTTGTGTATTTTATTCGATTTATACATAGAATTTGATATCTAACCCTAATTTATGAATAGAAATAGCATACTTGTAGTCCTTGTTTTCCTAGTATTGGATGCAGGTCAGCCTTGGGAGGATACTTGCATTCTTTGGAACTACAGAGCTTGAGGAGATGATCACCAGATGTGGGATAAAAGGTACATTTACCGATATTCTCTTCTACTTATTTATTTTCATTGATTTTGGTATGTTTGGGGTAGAGTAGAAACCAGATTGACTTTTAGAAGGTCATTCACTCTATCTATATTAAACCCTAGTATAGTTAAAGGAGGGATTTTCCTACTAGGAGAGAAAGAGGTGGTATATGTAGGAGATAAATAGATGAGAGAGAGTGGGAGGGAGGGGTATATATAGAGGGTGTAACATCCCTGACCATTAACCCCACTACCAGGCAATGCTACTATGTGGAACATTCCCATAAATTTATATATAACATGCATATTAAATTTAATTAACTCATTTAATGAAATTTAACCAAAAATATAGAGTAATCAAAGTATTACTGCTAACATATAGAATTAATAGAATTAACAGTAAATATTATTGCAACGGAATACATGATAATATTACAAGCATCACAGACATGAATTTTAATTGAAATTAAACACATAATGATACTTATGTTTGAAACTGTAGTAACTCCACCAACTACGTGCATACCTTCAACGAACCTCCCAAACTTAGACCACACTGCTCATCATGCTCACCAGTTGGTCACCCCTGAGCTGGGACTAAGCTCCACCCAATGCAAGGGAATCCTATACTAGCTGAGGTAACATGAAAATTGCACAGAGAAACTACAAGGATTCTCTCCAGGAGCCTTCTTACACCCACTACTCCTGGACTCTCATTCCCCACATGCCTATTCCACCTAGGAGTATACACCTTCACAAGCACAATCCATCGGTGCTTCACCTCCCTCTCTGGGTCTTGGAAACACACCAGATCAAGAATTCTCTAAGATATGTAGCTGATGTTGGACTCTCTTTGGGAGAAAACCACTTCTCAACAGACTCTCTCACCTAGAGAGAGCTTCTCATAGGCCTAACAACTTGCCTCTTCTACCACGGGCCTGACAACCCTCTTCTTCAGCACACTCTTTGAATCAATTCCAACTAGGTGAGGGAAACAACAACAACATCAGTACTCAGTTGACAAGGATGACGACCACAACAGAAAATGGGCATAGGCTTGAAAATGGCAATGTCCAAAGGATAAGACACAACACGCTCAGGTGATTACCCGGGTGTCGGGTTCCACAAAAGACACAAACTGGCCCACAGATTACTGGATTAAGGATGCGTAAAAAGAAAATTATGCAGAGGTTGATGATGGAGGCCAAATGTAGAGACCATCCAAAATTCACAGGAATACACCGGTCGATCACACAGGTCTGAAGGTTTCAGGTTTCAGAGTTGCGTGAGGTTTGCATGCAGAGATCAAATGCAAAAGGAACACAGTTCAGACATTGGACGTAAGAATGGAGGATGAACCCCCATCATGGCTCAATTATTGGGTTAAATTGCATGTTCCTGGGCCGACACAAGTCAACCATGAAGATGCATGCACTCCATCAAGTATGCATTCCCTTTTCCAAGAAAAACTATACCTTTAACACCACTTTGGAATAATAATAAATTATTATTCTCAAGGACTTAAGCCCTAATATTAGCCCCTCTTTCCAACCTTTTAGCCCCCTTTCGATTACCCACCTTGTGGAATCTTATTCATCCATTACTCTTTATTCATGGTCAGTCTGACCGCAACAATGTTTAATCTTTATTAATTTTATACATAATTACATATACAAAAATAGGCTCTTTCCCTTTAACACTTAGGCACTCCGGCCTAATAAACACATAAGTGCACCAACTTATCAATACTCAGCTCACCAACCTACAAAACATGATTTACAATTCATGAACATGATTACAATTCATAAACATGATGACAACAGGGCTCATCCTTGGGGATATTACAATCCCCTCCCCTTATTTTTGCACTATCCTTAGTGCAACTTTTACACAACATCAAAAATTTTTTCAAAATATTCAAAAAGATGCGTATATTCTTCTCACATAGCATATTCATGTTCCCAAGTCGTGTCCTTAGGACCGTACCAGGTCCACTAGACCTTTACAGGCCTTATGGCTCGATTCCAGAGCTATTTTATTTTTCGGTCCAATATGCGCACATGATGCACTTGCAAGACACCTTCTTGGTCCATCTGAATCACATTCAAATCGATAACATGATTAGCATCAGGTATATACTTCTTAAGAAATGAAACATGAAACACATTATGTGCAGTCATGGATGCAGGTAATGCAAGCATATATGCAACTAGCCCAATCCTTTCTAGGATTTCAAATGGCCCACAAAATTTGGCTTCCAACTTGGCACAATTTCCCAGCTTAGGGGAACTTCTATTTTTTTTCACTTTTAGGAAAACATGATCGCCCACTTTAAACTCTCTGTGGGTTATGTTTTTATCAGCATAACTTTTCTTCCTGTATTGGGAAACTTTCAAATTCTCCTTAATTTTTAGCATATGTTCTTCCATTTCCTTGAGAAACTCTAGCCCAACTACTTCCTTATCAGCTGGATTATCCCAAATTACTAGAGTATTTCACTTTATGCCATAAAATCCTTCAAATAGGCTCATCTTCAACGATGCTTGATACCCATTATTGTAGGCGAATCTACCAAGTGTAGGTAGTCTTCCCATTTAGATGTTTTGTCCATCACATACATCCTTAGTATGTCTTCTATCACTCGATTCACCCACTCTGTCTTCCCATCAGACTCAAGATGATAGGTTGTGCTAAAGTTTAGATTCATTCCAAACCCCTTGAATAACCCTTTCCGTAAATTTGAGGTAAATTTTGGGTCTCTGTCAGACACAATTGTCTTGGGAATTTTGTACAATCATGCCACTTCCTTCATAAAGATGTCAACAACATCCCCTACATTGTGAGTAATCTTTAACATAATGAAATGGGCAACTTTCCTAAACTTTTCCAACACCACCATGATTAAGTCATGTTGCTTGCCTATTCTAGGCAATCCTATGATGAAATTCATTGTCACTACCTCCCACTTCCACTCAGGAATGGGTAAAGGCTGTAGCAACCCTGCTAGGTTCCTATGCTCGTCTTTAACATTCTGTCACTCCATACATCTGGTGAGGTATTCTACAATCTCTTTCTTCATACATGGCCAAACATAATGGCTCTTGACTACCGCCACAGTCTTCTGGTATCTAGGGTTCCCATCATAAGGTACATTATGCATTTCTTTCAAAATAGCAAGTTTCAAATACTAGAATTTAGGTACATAAGATCTGTTTTTGTACAGGAACGTTCCATCAGATCCAAGATTATAATTCTCCACTTTCTGTGGAATCTTACCTTGTTGTAGCTTGGCTACCAAATCCATGTACTGCAAATATGTATTTTCAACCTCCAATTTTTTTTTTTTAATATTAGTTCGGTACATGCTAATGGTCGTAGCATGCAATTCATGCACTCTCCTACCGAGTGCATCAACCACTTTATTCTCCTCCCTTTGAAATGCTTGATATCAAAATCTTACTCACAAAGACACTCCAACCACCTACTCTATATATCATTCAAAGTTGCCTGATCAAACAAATACTTCATACCGTTATGGTTTGTCCTCAGTTCAAACCTCCTTCCCATGAGGTAATGCATCCATTTCTTTAGAGTGTGTACTATGGTTACCAACTCTAAATCATGAGTTGCATAGTTCCTTTTGTGCTCTTTCAATTTTCTAGATTCATAGCAGATTACGAATCCATTCTAACTAAGAACTCTTCCCAGTCCTTCTTTGCATGTATCTGTACACACTACAAAGTCTTCATTCGGATCTGGAATCCTCAGGATTGGAGCATTGGTTAACAGTTGCTTCAATCACTAGTGTAATGTTCCTGACTTGGCTAGTCTAGGAAACGCTTCTAATGTGTGTGTAGGATCAAAGGTTTACAATATATAAATGATCATACCAATAATAAATGTGACAAAGAACTACAAAGTTTGTATTATGATATCTATGTGGATTACAAAATGGTCGAATGCGGTTGAATAACTGACAATACTCGTCTAGATCAACATACAAAGGATCTTAGCCGGAATATAAATAAGCGACTGTGGTTGAATAAAATAACAACACTCAGCTAGATCAAAGGACAAAAGGATCTTAGACGGAATACAAATAAGCAACTAAAAGATAATACCCAGAATATGGGAGCATTGTGGAATCAATGAAGAATGATGGAAGACCTGGATGATCTTCCCGATGACTAGGGTGTGTCTTTCAACACCGAAATCAACCAACTAGTGTCTTCCTTCTGGAATACACTGAAATATCTCTCCTGAGATGTGCCTCCTCTCCTCAATGACAAGTCATAATCTGCATAATGATGAATTAGGTCGTTGACCGTTCCTTTATAGATTTCCAAAACCCTAAATCATACTGAAACCCTAATTCATTGTTGATTTCCAAAACCCTAAATCATGCTAAAACCCTAATTCACTGTTGACTTCTATTTTTAGCTCATAATGACTTAAAAGAAATTTTAACCCTTTCTAGTTCAATGTAACTTTCTGAATATAACACCTATGAATGTAGTGACCTCTAGTAACCCTATTTACCCCTCTTTGGCCTTGGCTATAGTCTAACGGGGCGGTTTAGACCATTAAGCCTCCTCTTCTGAAGCTCCTATTTGGAAAGGGATATTAAATTCCTCCCTTCCTGAGCTTGCTTGTCCTCAAGCAATACCAGTCTAGGGTGCTGCAACACCTGGTCGCTCTCCCA
Organism: Picea mariana; assembly: GCA_032191745.1. Classification (NCBI taxonomy): domain Eukaryota; kingdom Viridiplantae; phylum Streptophyta; class Pinopsida; order Pinales; family Pinaceae; genus Picea; species Picea mariana. The sequence continues at coordinate 458,042 of JASDQU010099960.1, forward strand.
AGTAGCGTTCTCTACTGAAATCCCTCTTGATCTAATCAAACACTCTCTGATGAACTTTCTCCTTAGTTTCCACTCCTGGAACTCCAAAACTTCCTCTGGAACTAACTCCAATTGTCCCTCCTCATCCAATGGGGGAAGCTCCTCTGATGTGTTAATGAATTGTCCCACTGCCTTTTTGAGGCAAGACACATGGAACACATTATGAATCTTTCTCCCCTCTGGAAGCTCTAGCTCGTAAGCAACCTCGCCTACTCGGTGCATGATCCTGTCAGGACCATAAAATCTGGGCTTTAGCTTCTTGGCCCCACCCTTCTTCAGAGATGACTGTTTGTAGGGTTGGAGTCTCAAGAAAACCAAATATCCAACCTTAAAGCTGTGCTCTGTCCTATGCCTATCCGCACTTATCTTCTGTTGGTTTTGCGCTGTGTGTAGGTTCTCTTTCAACAACTTGAGAATCTCCTGACTCTCTATGATCCAATCCTTGGCCTTGGGAGCTCTGCTCTCCCCGAAGACCAAGTCTACCAAAGTGGGAGCATCATATCCGTACAATGCTTGGAAGGGTGTCATACCAATGGACATGTGGAAGGTGGTGTTGTAGCAATGTTCTCTTAAATGTAATCACTTTACCCACGTTCTCTGCTATCCTCCTACATAGTTCCTCAAATACCCTTCAACCCACTTGTTGACAATATCGGTCTTCCCATATGTCTAGGTGTAAACTCTGTCCCCACCAACCGAAACAACTCTCTCCAAAATGTCCCTATGAACCGATTGTCCCTCTCACTAACGATGTTCTTTGGCAACCCATGAAGTCTGAAGACCTCCGTGAAGAAAATCTCATGTACCTGAATTGCATTGCACTCTGTCGGTATGGCGTAGAAGTGAGAAAACTCTGTCAATCTGTCAACCACTACATAGATATAGCCCTTACCTTGAATATACTCTCCCATAGATATATTCTCTCCATAGATATACTCTCCCATTTGTTCTCTGGAATGGGGAGTGGTTGAAGTAGCTCTATTGGAAGATCATGCTCTGACTTGTTCTGCTGGCAAGTCACACACTCACCAACATGTCTCATAACGTCGTATTTGAGGCCCTTCCATGAGAATCTCTCTCTGATATGTCTGTAGGTTTTGAAAAACCCCTGATGGCCTGCTAGAGGTGAATCATGAACTGCGGTGAGGATCTTATTCTTAATCCCTAAATCTGGCACCAAGTAGACTCTATCCTTGTAAAATATGACATTGTCAATGACCCTATATCGTTCATCCTATATCTGCCCATCCATCACCTCACAAGTGAACTTATTCTTGGAATATTCCACTCACAAGTGAGATTTCCAATCTGCTGAAATCTCCATCAAAGAACATGTTGCAGATCTCCTCAATAGTGCATCGACCAAAATGTTCTTCTTCCCCTTGACATACTCTATGTCAAAGTCAAATTCCTGTACCTTCATGACCCATTTCTGTTGGCGCTCACTGAGGTCTTTTTTCTCAAGGAAATACTTCAAACTATTGTGATCATTCTTGACCACAAATTTGTTGCCCACCAAATATTGTCTTAACTTGGTTAAGGCATGCATGATTGCCAACATTTCCTTGTCATAAATGGAGTACAACATCTCAGGTTGACTAAGCTTCCAACTCTTGAATACAATGGGGTGTCCTCCTTGCATCAAAATTGCACCAATCCCTTCGCCAGATGCATCACACTCTAGTACAAATGGCAAGGTGAAGTCTGGTAGTGCCAACACTGGACAAGTGCCCATGACTTCCTTCATGTGATCAAAGTCTTCCTGTTATTTCTCAGTCCATATGAAGGCCCCATGCTAGGTAATATATTTCAGCAGTGTTCCAAGCTGAGAAAAACCTCGGACAAGCCTCCTATAATAGCTGCATAGCCCGAAGAAGCTCCTCAATTCTGTCATGTTCTTGGGCATCGACCAATCTAGAATGGCCCTAATATTCTCTTGGTGCACCTGTATCCCCTGTGCACTGATGTTGTGGCCTAAGTAAAGCATCTCTGTCATACCGAACTTTCACTTGGACTCTTTGGTATATAATGATTGTGCCTCCATGATGCTTAATACCTCATCTAGGTGCCTCATATGCTCTTACCATGACCGGCTATAGATCAAGATGTCATCGAAGAAAACCAAGACTGATTTCCTTAACTGATCCCTGAATATATGGTTCATGCAAGACTGGAATGTAGTGGGTGCATTGGTTAGACCAAATGGCATAACCAAGAACTCGAAGTGTCCAAAATGACATCGAAATGTCATCTTCTCTATGTCCTTCTCTCGAATGTTGATCTGATGATATCCATATGTAGATCAATTTTTGAGAAGAAATCTACCCCATGCAGTTCATCCATCAACTCGTCAATGAGTGGGATAGGGTACCGGTTCTTGATGGTTTTCTTGTTCAAGGCTTGGTAATCAATGCACATCCTTATGGTGCCATCCTTCTGTAGAACTAAGACAACTGAAGAAAAAAATGGGCTGCTGCTCCATCTGATATGTCCCATTGCCAACAATTCCTTGATTGCCTTCTCTATCTCATCCTTGAACCTCCTAGGATGATGATAGGGGGGGTGATCATAGGATTGGCCCCCTCCTCAAACTTAATGGTGTGCTCAAACCCCGTGTCAGGTGGTCTCCCTGGTGGAATTGCCTCAAGGACCTACTGATGTTGTCCCAATAAATTCTTGATCTCTGTGTGGTATTGTTGTCAACCTTTTGAATCCTTCCGAGTAGTGATCAAGCATTCTATGACATATGCTACCTCCCCATGTCTGAATATCCTCTCCATCCTCTTGGATGAAACTGTCTTGGGTGCTCCTATAGACATACCTCTTAGAACAAACTTCTTCCCATTCTGATCTTTGAATCCCATTTCCAAGGTTTGGTAGTTGGTAGTGATTTTTCCCAAGGTAATCATCCACTGAACTCCTAACACCACATCTGTGTCTGATAGGTCAACCACATAAAATGTGTCTCTCACTGTGTAGTTTCCTAAATTCATCTCTAAGTTTGGAACTCTGTCTAGACACTCCACTGTATGGCCATCTGCTACCACAACATCAAACCCCTCACACTCCTCTGTCTAAAGTGCCCATCTCGATACTAGTGAAGCATTGATGAAGTTGTGGGTGGCCCCACCAGCGATTTCCCATTGCCCTTGAATAATCCCTCTGATACAGAGGGTATCATACTTGGGAACACTAGAAAGGGTCACTATGACTCCTCCCTTTGCTGGTTTCCTCATGTTAGCCCGCTCTGGCAGTTGTGGGACTACTGGAGGATGGGCTCCTGCTGGTGTCAGTGGTCTACGAGGAAGTTGCTCCTCTACTGGTGTTGACTCCTCCTCTAAGCTAGTGGATCCACTATCCTGCTTCTCCTCCTCACTGTCCACGCTGTCTGTTGCTACCTCAATATAATGAATATCTCCCTTGCCCATGCACTTGTGGCCTGGGACCCAAGGATCTCTGCAGCTGAAGAAAAGCTTCTTCCTCATAAGCTCTCGCCTAGTCTCATCATCCAACTTCTCCTTGCCCTTCCATTCTCTCTGGAATGGATTCCTGTCTTGATCCCTCTTTGGTACAAATGGTTTGGAGAAATTTTTAGTCTTTGGCACTGAGTCTTCCAGATCTCAAGTGTAAAGGATGGAGTCCTGTAAAGTGGGAGGCATGTATGCCTTCACCCATCCTTTCAAAGGCTCTGTGAGTCCTTCTTTGAATAGAATGATCAGCCTGGGCTTGGATATATCTGTCATTGCCATGGCTACCTGCTGAAACTTTGTGATGAACACCTCTGTTGTTCCAGTTTGTCTCAACTGGGCTAGATCCCTGAAGTGTATCTCAGGATCCTTCCTGTCAAACCTATCCATGACCCTATCTATAAAATCCTTATAGGAGGTGATGTGACTGTGACCCAATGTCACCAGTCCATGATACCACCACTCGTGTGCCTCACCCTCCAAGTGTAAGGTCGTGAAATTGATGGCCTCTATCTCGGTCATCTAGATGAGCTTGTAATACATGTCTAGATTCTGTACCCAATCTCTAGTAGTGTATTTGGATGATCCGTCGAAAGAAGGGATGGTGAGTTTCCCAACTTTTTGGATGAAATCGAGGTTATGCCCCTGTTGTTGTTGTGGTCCTCCCCTCTGCGGCTCTCTAGGGAGGTTCCTGAGTCTGAGTCCACAGTACTCGACTAAGGTCATGTCCTGATGGAAGTCATGACCCAATGCTATGTAATCCCTCCTATACTTTGCAATGTCATCAACATGAGTGGGTGGCCTCTATGATATCGGTGGCGGTGTTGCTACCGGGGGTGCCCTCTGGAAACTAGGAAACAAGGGTATGGTAATACTATTTGCAGAGGTGTATGTGCGAGAGGGTAACTAGGGTCTACTGCCTACTCTCGAGTTCCCCTGTGCTGCATGTGGGACTTGTGTATCTAGGGTGCCCACTCTATCCAATCTATCAACCACCTGTGCTAAGAACTGAGACATGGTCCGTTGACTAGCTAACATATCATTGATAACCTACATGAAAGTTGCCTCTGGATCTATGGGGGGCTTGCTACTGCCCTCTGGTTTCTCGTATCTACCTCCTAGCATCCTCTCTTCCTCATGCTCAGCCTCACGCTCTTTCCTTCTCTCTACTTCTCTGTGTGGCTCTTCCTCTTCCTCTGAGCTAGGAGGAAAAGGGGGAAAATCAGGCCTATGCCTTCTTTCCTGATGCCTTTTGTAAGTGACATATTCATCACCTATGTGTTTACGACCCTCTAGGTCTTCTTCTTCACTCATTGTCTTTAATCACGGGCTGGCAGGACTAAAGCTCTGATACCACTGTAATGTTCCTGACTTGGCTAGTTTAGGAAAGACTGCTAATGTGTGTGTAATATCAAAGGTTTACAACATATAAATGATCATACCAATAATAAACATGACAAAGGACTACAAAGTTTGTATTATGATATCTCTGTGGATTACAAAATGGTTGAATGTGGCTAAATAACTGACAATACTCAACTAGATCAACATACAAAGGATCTTAGCCAGAATATAAATAAGCAATTGCGAATGAATAAAATAACAACACTTGGCTAGATCAAAAGACAAAAGGATCTTAGCCGGAATAGAAATAAGCAACTAAAAGATAATACCTGGAATATGGGAGCACTGCGGAATCAATGAAGAATGATGGAAGACCTGGATGATCTTCCTGGTGACTAGGGTGTGTCTTTCAACATCGAAATCAGCCAACTGGTGTCTTCCTCCTGGAATACACTGAACTATCTCTCCTGATATGCACCTCTTCTCCTCAATGACAAGTCATAATCTTCATAATGATGAATTAGGTCGTTGACCCTTCCTTTATAGCTTTCCAAAACCCTAAATCATGTTGAAACCCTAATTCGCTGTTGATTTCCAAAACCCTAAATCATGTTGAAACCCTAATTCGCTGTTGATTTCCAAAACCCTAAATCATGCTGAAACCCTAATTCACTGTTGACTTCTATTTTTAGCTCATAATGACTTAAAAGTTCTTTTAACCCATTTTAGCTCAATGTCACTTTCCAAATATAACACCTGTGACTAGAGTGACCTCTAGTAAACCTGTTTACCCCTCTTTGGCCCTGGCTATAGTCTAACGAGGCGGTTTAGACCATTAAGCCTCCTCTTCTGGAGCTCTTATTTGGAAAGGGACATTACAGCTGGAAGCTTCTCTCACATTCCTGTCCACTGAAATTTATTCTCATTCCTTTGTAAGGAAGTGATAGGGTGAGCTATCCTCGAGAACCCTGCGATAAGCCTTCTATAATAACCATCTAGACCCATAAAGGATCTGATTTTTGTCGTGTTTTTTGGTGCTGACCATTCTTTAATGGCCTCAATCTTCTCAGGATCTACAACTATCCCTTCCTTCGAAAAAATATTCCCCAAGTAATGGATCTATTCCTGATAAAACAAGCACTTGCTCAACTTGGAATATGGTTGCTGCTCTCTTATCACTTGCAAAACCATCCTTGGATGTTGTTCACGCTCTTCCTCAAAGTTGGAATACAAAATAATGTCATCCAGGAAGACTATGACAAACTTGTCTAGATAGTCCCTGAATACACCATTCATCAGGCACATAAAAATAGTGGGTGTGTTCGACAGCCCAAGCAGCACCACTATGAACACATAATGACCATACTTTGTTCTAAAGGGGGTCTTGCTTATGTATTTATCCTTTATCCTTACCTTGTGATATCTCGACCTGAGGTCTATCTTTGAAAATATCTTCACATCCTTCAACTGATCGAAGAGGTCATCAATCCTTAGTAGAGGATATTTGTTCTTAACAAGTACTTTGTTCAATTTTCTAAAATCGATACAAATCTCAACATCCCACCCTTCTTCTTCATGAACAGGACCGGAGCACCCCAAGGTGAAACATTTGGGCATATATACCCCTTCTTTAGAATCTCTTCAAGCTGCAATTGCAGCTCTTTCATCTCCTACGTACTTATTCTGTAAGGATATTTCGACACTAGAGCTGCTCCAGTCATCAAGTTTACAGAGAAGTAAATATCTCTTTTTAGAGGTAGTCTGGGTACCTCATGAAATATAGCTTCAAAATAATTTAGTACCGCATGATCTCAAATCTTTGAGACCTCATCCTTAGGTGATTCCTCCACATGGGCTGCAAATAATTGACATCCTTTTCTGTAGCACTTCTTCATCTGCATTGTTGATATTTCTCTGATAGAACAACTCTGGGGATTCCTTGGACTGTTTTTCGATTTCCTTCTTCATCTAGGCAAGTGAATGCCTTGTTATGATAGTCCAGGATGGCATGGTCTTGGTCCAACCAATCCATCCCAACTATACACTCATAAGAACCTAAAGGCAAAATGTTCAATTTAGCCTTTGTGCTTAGTCCATTCATGTCCACTGGATAGGAATTAACTAACTCAATGACTTTCCTCTTGGTTCCTGTAGCCAACTGAAATAACCAAGACTTTTCATGTTTGCTACTTGACAACTGCAAAATTTCCACCACTCTAGGATCTATATAACTATGACTAGTCCCTTAATCAATTAAAATAGTAAATACATGCTTGTTGATCATACCTTCCACTTCAATCATGTGCGACTGATTTTCTGCCTGCTTATTGTCCAGGGCTGTGTAGATTCTTGGTATTATACTTCCCATGTCTTCCACTATTTTAGCTTGCTTAACATTATGGACGGCTCTCACTTTGTCATTTTTATGGGGAAAATCTCTGTACTTATGGTTCCCCTGACAACCCCAACATTGAATGGGCATCTGCCTTGGCCTTTGTTCCCCTACTTTAGCCATTCTTGGCTCTCTAAATGATGGTTGTCCTTGAGGATTGTTTCTAAAAAAGTAAGGTTTGTTTCCCTTCTACCTATGCTCTTTCTTAAACTTCTTCTGGTCATCCCAAGCCTTCTGAAAAGTAGGCTTTTCTCTTTGCTGCTCATATAAGAATTTCTCTCTTCTTATAGTTTCTTCCATGGTCTTAGGATTATCATACTAAATCTTGTCACCAATGGAAGGTGGAAATCCACTTATATAACTATGAATCTTGACAATATCATCTTTGATGAATGGGACATACTTCAACAATTCCAAAAATCTTCATTCGTATTCATCAATGGTCATGCTGCCCAGCTTGAGTTCAAAGAACTCTTTCATCTTTCTGTCCTAGTATATTTTATTCAAGTATTTCTTCTCGAAATACCTCTTGAATTATTTCCAAGTGATATCTTTCTCTCTAATGTGCTTCACCTGCACAAGATGATCCCACCACATGGACGCTTTTCCTTTCAGTTGATACATCACAATTCTTCCTTATGCGTGAGAGGAATAATTTTGTAGTTGGAAATATTTCCTCATTCCAAGCAACCATGTTTTAGCATCTTCCTCCTTCTCATGTTCTCCATCAAACGTAGGAGGCTTAATATTGTTCATTTCTCCCTTTATTTCATCCACTCTAGATCTCTAGTGATTTTTGGTAGGAGATGGGCTTGAACTACTATGTGCCCTCCTCTTCGAGAGACCTTGGGAGTGATGATGGTGTCTACCAACACTCCTTGATCTTTTTCCCTCATAAGTCAGGTGACTCTCTGTTTATCTCTAGTCTCTCTCCTTGTCTAACTTATTTTCTATTCTCTCCAGACTCTTCATAACCTTTAAGTTGAATTCTCCCTGTTGTTCCTTAGCTTTCATGAGCTTCCTTCTATCTGATCGGTCAGTTTGGGAATATTTCTGCAATCTTTCAATAATTTTCATCATATGCCATTCCTTATCTATCTCTTCTCCATGCCCATTAGAATTTGACCCTTCAACTTCCAAATGAACATCCATCCCTTTAGCTTCATTCTTTGAACTTGAAGCATTATGTGCCTCCTCCATTTTTTTTCACTCAGTGTCAAATCTATTCAGTTATGACACTCGTTAAACTTATGCAAACACAATGTGCAGACAACTGAAATTTGTCAGGACATCAATCTTCAACAAATCCCACACCATTCATAAACAAATTGGATTCAATAAAATGTTCAGTTTTCGTTCTCTGTGATTCTCGTTCAATCAAGAATCCTCACATATTTCTTCTTTCAGAGCTCTTCCATGCTAATTTTCCAGAAACTAGTCCCTTTCTCTCAGTCCCCCAACCCACGTGACCATGGGTCATGACCAAGCACTAGAACAATAAGCACTTACTCGAGCCTTCGGCCTTAGAAAGATTCAAATCAAAACACAAAATCTATCGAAGTTCCGAGTTATCGATTTCACACAGTAGAGTGGATAAAATATCCACGTCTACCCAACATCCAAGGACTGACATTCACTATGGAACCTCAAGTGTCAGAGTTCTAGGACTTCAGTACTTCAAAGCTTCGAGCCTTTGGTTTCCAGAAGCTTTCMTGCTTGCTTCCCTTTAGATCTCCYGAATTACGAGCTTCCAACTTCTTTATCCTCTGGGCCCACATAGTATAACCGTCACCAACTAAGTCGATGGCATGTGGTATGCCTAGAAAGTTCCATGTCACCCTAGACAATGTCATCCAAACCCACCACRTCTATCCTTTCACTTTGAAACTTTGGGCGTTAGAGCTTYAGACTTCGGGAGTTTCAACTCCTCTACGCTCGCTTTTTCCCAGAGTGCTTTCTCCTGGAGTTCATGATCTACTGACCCATGTCCTCCTTCACGATCAATGACTATGAGTGAATTTGACACTTCATCCTTTCGGAGTTTCAAACTCACAACACTTGCCTCCCCACGAAGTGATTTTCCTTTGCCTTCCTAGACATGGATCTAACAATCAGTCTCTTTTCCTATGATCTATGGTGTATATCTCCTTCATAATTTTATGCCTTAGCACATTCCACTTCTCTCAACTTTCAAACTCCGAAAGGCTTCTAGGATAACCCTCCTGCACCTTTTCCAGATCTGACGGTCGTAAAGGACTTTCTTTTTTTCCCAAATAGATCCTATGACTCCAACACCCCAAGTGTTGAGCTCTCTCTCTGTGTGGTCAAATTACATGTCAGTTGTAGTTTTATTCTACCACTACTCCTCCTGAGCTTCATAACACGACCAAGTAATCCCTTGGCTCTCAAAAACATTCTAAGGCTCAAAATTGGTTCCATCCGAACACCATTTCCACTCGAAACATTGCGTCCAAAGACCACTTATCTGGCCCATCTAGGCTCAACGTTGAAACCTTGTGCTCTAATACCATATTGTAATGTCCCCAACCATCAACTCTAGTGTTGGGCAATGCTACTACGTGAAACATTCCCATAAATTTATATACAACATGCATATTAAATTTAATTAATGAAATTTAATGAAATTTAACCAACAATACAGAGTAATCACAATATTACTGCTAACATACCGAATTAATGGAATTAATAATAAATATCATTGCAATGGAATGCATGATAATATTACAAGCATCACAGACATGCATTTTAATTGAAATTAAACACATAATGATACTCATATTTGAAACTATAGTAACTCCACCAACTACGTGCAGGCCTTCCACGAACCTCCCAGCCTTAGAGAACGCTCCCCATCACGCTCAGTAGTGGGTCACCCTCGAGTTGGGACTAAGCTCCACCCAAGGCAAGGGAATCTTAGACTAGGATGAGGTTACAGGAAAACTACATATAACAACAAGAAGGAATCTCTCCAGGAGCCTTCTTACGCCCACAACTCATGGACTCTCATTCACCACATGCCTATTCCACCCGGGAGTATACAACTTCACAAGAACAGTCCATCGTTGCTTCACCTCTCTCTCTAGGTCTTGACAACAGGTTGGATAAAGAATTCTTAGATCTACATAGCTGGTGATGGACTCTCTCTGGGAGAAAACCACTTCCCAACAAACTCTCTCACCTGGAGAGAGTTGCTCATAGGCCTAACAACCTCCCTCTTCTACCACGGGCCTGGCAACCTGCTTCTTCCACACACTCTTCGACTCAATTGCGACCGGGTGATGGAAACTTCAACAACATCAATAATGAGTTGACACAAGGATGATGACCACAACAGAAAATGGGAATAGGCCCCAAAATGGCAATAACCAGACGATACGACACATCGCACTCAAGTGATTACCCAGTTGTCAGGTTCCACAGAAGACACTGATCGGCCCATAGATTACCAATTTCAGGATGCATGACAAGAAAATTATGTAGAGGTCGATGATGGAGGCCATACACAGAGACCAGATGGAATTCATGGGAATACACTGGTCAATCATAGAGGTCTCACGGTTTCAGGTTTCAGAGCTGCGTGAGGTATGCATGTAGAGTACAGACACAAAAGCAACACAGTTCAGATAACAGACACAAGAATGGGGGATGAACCCCCAACACATTTCAATTCTTGGGTTAAATTTCATGTGCCTGGGCTGACAGATGTCGCCCATGAAGATGCATGCACTCCATCAAGTATGCGTTCCCTTTTCTAGGAACTTAGGATAAAAAGTATACCTTTCACATGACTTTGGAATAATAAGAAATTATTATTCTCAAGGACTTAAGCCCCTAATATTGGCCCCTCTTTCCAACCTTTCAGCCCCCTTTCCATTATCCACCTTATYAAAGCTTATTCCCTCATCACTCTTTCTTCATGGTCGGTTTGCCTAGAATGGTGTTTACTCTTTATTAATGTTCCACATAATTACATATACGAAACCAGGCTCCTAGMCTTTAACACTTAGGATCTCTGGCCTAATAAAAACATAAGCCCACCAAATTATCAATACTTGGCTCACCATCCTACAAAACATGATTTATAATTCATAAAGATTATGACAATTCATAAACATGATTACAACAGGGATCGTCCTTGGGGATATTACAGAGGGAGGAGGGGGTAGAGAGAGAATGTGTGAGTGTGAGAGAGGGGGAAAATAAATAAAGAGATRGGGGTTGGACAAGGAGTGTTTGAGTGTGTGAGAGCACTGAGAGGGAGGGAGAGGAAGACAAAGAGAGTGGGTAGAGAGAGAGTAAGGGGAAGGGGGGGGAAGATAATGGGGAGGGGTAGATGTATGGGAGAGAGATAAGAGATAGTAGGAGGTAGGGGGAGAGAGAGAGAGAGAGGGAGGTAGAAGGGGGTGGATAGAGAGTGAGAATGATTGTGAGAGGTGTTGATAATTATGGTAGCTATGAGATGTATTAACCTCTATGTGTAACCTTGAGGATACTAGAATATTCTGAGAAGCAAGAGAAACCCTAAAATGCTCGATAATAACCCTAAAAGACAAGCTGACTCAAGAGATTAATTAATATTGAGTTATTATCCTCCAGCAATAGAATTCATCCTAGTCAAGTGAGTTGGATTAGTATAAATAGAGGGCACTTGACCTCATTTTGTCTCACTCACTAACAACTAGATAAAGACTAGTGGTGTACATGATTGGTGGAGAACTGCAACTATTGCACTAGCGAATTGGTTTTGGGTTATGGTTTGGAATTTATGATTGGTATTTGGATGTTGTTGCTTGCTACACTAGCCTTGTATAGAGGTACAATACCTTGGTTTACTATTTTTATTCTTCCATAATTACTCTGTCTATTAACGTTGAAGGTGCTCGGGGTGGCCTTTGTGCCTATGGTGGGGTGACAATATTGTTATATTGTCTATGGTGAAAACAAGCACATCTCTTATATTCTAATAGGTCATGGGCCCATGCCTCCTTTAGTATTTCTAACCACTATAAGGTAGATAATCCATACATTATAAAGCTCCTTGAAGAAATACTTCTAGGGTTTCTAGCAGGTGCAGTTACTAAAGCACTGCCGCTAGGGTTTCTAGCAGGTGCAGCTGCAAAACCATACACCTTTTTCCCAACACTTTATGATGGATCGTTTTGACCAAAGAAAGGATATCCTAGTGTTCCTTAGTCCAACACACCTATTGGCACTCTCATAGGTAAAAAATGTCAATATTGAGATTTTGGGTCAAATTCAATGTTTGACCAGTCAAAATCAAAGTTTGACCAGCTATCAGTCAACAAAAATCATGAATAAAAAGGAAGATCGTCTCCAGTATTCATCTATTTTAGGATCCCTTGAATATAACATTTGTATAATTGATAGTGGATCTTCTAAGCATATGACATGAGACCAGGTAAGAATCTCCAATATAAAAGAAAAGAAGACATCTCACAAAGTACAACTTGGAGACAAGAACACCTATCGAGTCAAAGGAATTGGTCAAGCCTCCATCAAATTGGAATCAGGTAACAATGTTCATTTAAGTAATGTGTTATATGTACCTAGTTTAGAAAATAATATTTTATCTATGGCATGCTTAGAATACAAAGGAAATAGAATATTCTTTGTAGATGATGAAGTACTATCTTGATCTAGAAACTCCAACGTAGACAATGCTAGAGTTATTGGAATTCGTGAACAAATATTATACAAAATACTAGAACAAAATGATGAAGCTATTGTACATGATGAAGTCAATCCCAGTGAACCTTGGAATATAATGTATTCTCATCTTAACTATCAAGCATTACCTTTCCTCAAGAAAATGGTTGTAGGAATACCAGAACTACAATTTGTACATGAAGGAGTTTGCAGAGGATGTGCACTTGGTAAGAATGTTAAGAAGCCATTATCAAGTAGCGATAATATATATAAGGAAATACTAGATATAATACATTCATATGTTTGCAGTCTGATTCCAGTGAAATATATAGGAGGTTCTCTTTATAATGTAACCTTCATATATGATTACTAAAGAAAGAATCATTTATATCACTTGTAGAAAAAGGATGAAGTTTTCAACAAGTTTCACGAATTCAATGAAGAAATAGAAAACCTCACAAATAAGAAAATAAAGACTTTGAGAACAGATAATGGAGGAGAATACACATCCAAAGAATTTGTTTCCTTTTATAAATCAATAGGGATTATGAGGGAGCTAACCATTCCTCATAATCCTCAACAAAATGGTGTAGCAGAAAGAAAGAATAGATCCATTGAATAAACCATGAAGGCACTAATGAATGATCAAAGTCTATCCATGTTCCTATCAGGAGAAGTAGCCATTAAAACAATATATGTTAAAAATAAAAGTCCCCACAACATATTGAAGGATATGACTCCAGAATAAGCCTTCTCGGGAAACAATCCTAGTGTGGAACACTTAAGAATATTTGGTTGTCTCGTTTACATTCATGTTCCCAAGGACAAAAGGAAGAAAATAGAACCCTCAAGTAGGAAATCCATATTTGTTGGATATAGTGAATCCTCCAAATCCTACAAAATATATATTCCATAAAAAAATAATATTGAAGTCAACAAAGAGGTAAATTTTGATGAGAATTTGGCTTTCAATAAGTCTATAGAAGACTCCATGGAAGAGCCTAAAGAACAAAGCATCGCTTTTCTAGAAAGTGAAAATGAAGAACTAGAACAACTTGATCATGTAGTGCAACCATGCAGACCTATTGAATCAGTCAATATACCCAAAACTAGAAAACATCCATCTTGGCTTGAAGCTACTCTACAAGAAGAAGAAAGAATCAAAGCTCCAAGTGGTACTTTCAGAGAAAGCAAGAAACCAAAAATATTCTCTAGCTATGCAACATGTATGAAAAAACTTATCAATGAAGAACCCACCACATTTGAATAAGCAATTCAAAAAAAATAGTGGAAAGAATCCATGACAAAAGAATACCATTCTATCATGAAAAATGACATGTGGCAAATTGTTCCTAGAACCAAGGAAAAATCAGTGGTAACTTCAAAATGGATCTACAAGATCAAACATCCAGTATATGGAAGCATAGATAAATACAAGGCAAGGTTTTTGGCTAGAGGGTTCTCCCAGAAGGAGGGAGAATATTATGATGAAATATTTTCTCCTGTTTCCATATGAACTTTTATTCAAGCCATTATGTCCCTTGTTGCTTCCATGGGATGGATTTTGCATCAGAGGGATGTAAAGAAACTTTTTCTCAATGGGAAATTGAGGAAGAAGTGTAAATTGAACAACCTCAAGGCTTTGAGGTACATCCCAAAGACACTCATGTTTACAGATTAAATAAATCTTTGTATGGAGTCAAGAAAGCTCCAAGAGATTGGTATGCCATAATTGACAGTGAATTAATAAGACTTGGTTTCTCTAAGATTCATGTAGATCCAAATATCTACTACAAGGTTGTAAACAATGCATCTGTGATTCTACTATTGTATGTCGGTGATTTATTCTTGACAGGTGCAAAGTCTCTCATTAACCATTCTAAGGATTTATCCTCTAAGTTCTATATGAAATATCTTGGTATCATGCATTATTACTTGGGAATATAAGTATGGAAGAATCATGGTGAAGTCTTCCTTCGACAAGGAAAGTATGCAGTAAAAGTCCTTCAGAAATTTGAATGATGTATTGTAAATCCATGGCCACTCCTATGACCAAAAAAAAAAGAAAAGTAAGAGACTCAGACTCTGATCCACTAGATATGTCCCTGTATCGCCAAGTGATCAGTTCATTGATGTATCTAGTGAATACTCGACAAGATATTTTCTTTGCTATAAACTTAAGCCAGTTTCAGGTGGAACCCATAAATGAGCACTAGATAGCTGCAAAGCATGTTCTAAGATATATTCATGGGACATTAAACTATGGTTTAAGATACACCTCAACCAATGATGTACAACTTCATGGATTCACATATTCATATTGGGAAGGGAGTGCAGAAGGAAAAACGAGTACTTCAGGGATGTGTTTCAACTTGGGCTTTGGTATGATATCACGAGCCAGTAGGAAACAAGAGTCTATCACACTCAACATTGTATAATTATAATATATCACAACATGTTAAGCATGTACCAAAGTAGTATGGTCGAGGAAGCTAATTTCTGGACTATTTGATCAAGTACCATATTCGACTGTAATATACTGTGACAATCAAAGTTGTATGAAGATATTAGAAGGCCCAGTGTTTCATGACCAATTGAAACATATTGAGATGAAATATTACTTTATTCATGATAAAGTCCAGGAAGGAGAAGTGAAACTCCAGTGTATCTCCTCAGATGAGAAGGTAAAAAATATTTTGGCAAAGCCTCTGTTCAAAATAAAGTTTGCGTACTTAAGGGAATGATGGGGATCATGGAGATAACTCCCTCAGTTGAAAGGGAAGAGATGGATCCCTAGGTTGGGAGGGAGAAGTGATATGTTATTTATATATGGGAAGTCATTTTCTAGTTCAAAAAATGGTCCAGGTTGGGCAGTCACTTTCCATTTTGGAAAGTGGTCCAAGATTCCAAGATTTCTGACAGACGGTCATTTTCGAGTTTAGAACATGGTCCATAATGAAAAGTCATTTTTGTAAAAAAAATGGTCCGATAGATTGTTGATGTACCATAGACAATAATTCACTTTGTGGCCAGTGTGTGGGAATGGTATAAGACAATCATTCTCCTTGGAATTCACTCTGAGAAGTGGTCAAGTAGAATGGTATACCTCTTCGAGGACTCATTGTTTCTAAGTTCACAAGTTGTGAGCAGTTTCGAAGAATGGTCTGATATAGGAGGTTGGTGTAGGACATTAATTTCTATAGGAAATGGTTAAGACAATCATTCCCTAGGGAATACTCATTTTCTCTAGGTTACACTATGATTATTGTTGGAAGAATGGCCTAGTTAGGTTGAATGGTACAGGTTCATCAATAAGGGACAATCATTCCCTAGGTAAGACTCATTATCTCCAGGTTGCGCTGTGATTAGTGATGAAAGAATGGCCTAATTAGGTTGAATAGTCCAAACCCAACAATCAGGGACAGTCATTCCCTAGGGCAGACTCACTCTCTCCAAGTTGCACTATGATTAGTGTTGTAAGAATGGCCCAATTAGGTTGAATGGTCTAGGTTCGGAAATTATTGATAGTTACACTTCTATGTTTGGGAAGCATAGTTCAGATGGTCCATGGATGATGTTTAAGCTTCTGAGGGAATATTCTCTTCCATATCTCATAGATGTGAGTGGAAGAATCGCCCAGATGAATCATCTTGTATCATGATATTTTTTATACCAGATGATATGATTATTGTAGATATTGTATTTCTCTAGACAATAGTTGTATGCTACTATGGTGGATGTGATCCACTGGTAGTGATTGTGTATCACTGGATAGTAGCCGTGTGCTACTAGGAGTGGTTGTGTACCACTAGATGGTAGTTGTATACAGCTACAAATAGACACATTTTTGTTCTATTGGATGGAATTGTTTTAATTTCCATCAAGACTATCTAGTTGCATAATGATGATGGTGCTCATGATTTGATCATGAGAGAGGCTATGTGGCTACGATGATGCTACTTGTTGAATGGTCTATTTGTGCTCAATACCATTTCTTTTAATACATCCCTAGCTAGGAGTGAGTGTTGATAATTATGGTAGTTGCAGGAGGTATTAACCTCTACATGTAACCTTGACGAGACTAGAATATTTCAGGAAGCAAGAGAAACCATAAAACGTTTGATAATAACCCTATAAGACAATTCAACTCAAGAGATTAATTAATATTGAGTTGTTATCCTCCATGAACAAAATTTGGCCTAGTAAGGTGAGTTGGATTAGTATAAATAGAGGGAGCTAGAGCACATTTGGTCTCACTCACTCACAGTCACATAAGGACTAGTGGTGTGCATGATTGGTCAAGAACTGCAACTGTTGCAGTATTGGCTTAGTATTGGGTTATGGTTTGGAATTTATTTTTGGTCTATGGCTATTGCTTCTTGGTATGCTAGCCTTGGAGAGAGGTACACTACCTGGGTTGACTATTGGTATGCTTCAAGAATTATTCTTTCTATCAAGGTTAAAGGTGCTCGGGGGTGGTCTTTGTGCCTATGGTTGGGTGACAATATTTCTATATTGTCTATGGTGAAAACAAGCACATCTCTTATATTCTGACAAGAGGAGGGGGGTAGTGAGATATAAAGAGAGAAATGGGGGGAGAGTATAGGAGAGAGAAGGATGGGGATATAGTGAGAGTGAGACTAACAATAATGAGAGAGAGATAGAGGTGGTAGATGTAGGAGAGAAAGAGAGGAGAGAGAGTGGGAGGGAGGTGGGAGATAGAGGGAGGAGAGGGGTAGAGAGAGAATGTGTTAGTGTTATATGGGGGGAAGAGAAAGAAAGAGACGGGGGTTGGAAAATGAGCTTTTGAGTGTGTGAGAGGGACGAAAAGAGAGAGGGTAGAGAGAGAGTGAGAGGAAGGGGGGAGATATAGTGGGAAGGGGTACATGTATGAGAGAGAGAGAGAAGAGAGATAGTGGGAGGGAGGGGGAGAGAGAAAGGGAGGTGGTATGCTTCAAGAATTATTCTTTCTATCAAGGTTAAAGGTGCTCGGGGGTGGTCTTTGTGCCTATGGTTGGGTGACAATATTTCTATATTGTCTATGGTGAAAACAAGCACATCTCTTATATTCTGACAAGAGGAGGGGGGTAGTGAGATATAAAGAGAGAAATGGGGGGAGA
>JASDQU010099960.1:483677-513866 GCA_032191745.1 Picea mariana
TTATTTGGCACTGACAATTCTCTAATGGCCTCAATCTTCTCAGGATCTACAACTATACCTTCCTTCAAAATAATATGCCCCAATTAATCGATCTGCTCCTAATAAAACAAGCACTTGATCAACTTGGCATACATTTGGTGCTCTCTTAGCACATGCAACACCATCCTCAGATGTTGTTCATGCTCTTCCTTCGACTTGGAATACACAAGAATGTCTTCCAGAAAGACTATGACAAATTTGTCTAGATAGTCCCTGAATACACCATTCATCAGGAACATAAAAACAATGGGTGTATTCGACAACCCAAACGACACCACTATGAACTCGTAATGACCATACCTTGTTCTAAAGGAGGTCCTGCTGATGTCTTCATCCTTTATCCTTACCTGGTGATATCCCGACCTGAGGTCTATCTTCGAAAATATCTTCGCATCCTTCAATTGATCAAAGAGGTCATCAATCCTCGGCAAAGAATATTTGTTCTTAATAGTTTCTTTGTTCATTGTTTGAAATCAATACATAATCTCAACGTCCCATCCTTCTTCTTCATGAACAGGACTGGGGCACCCCAAGATGACACACTTAGGCGTTATACCACTTCTTGAGAAGGTCTAGGATTTATACAACTATGACTAGCCCCTTAATCAATTAAAATAGTAAATGCATGGTTGTTGATCATACCTTCCACTCCAATCATGTGCGATTGATATTCTTCTTGCTTGTTGTCCAGGGATGTGTATATTCTTGGTATTCTACTGCTCATGTCTTCCACTCTTTCATCTTGCTGAACATTATGGATGAATCTCACTTTGCCATTTTTATGGGGAAAATCTTTGTACTTGTGGTTCCCCTGACAACCCCAACATTGAATGGACATCTTCCTTGGCCTTTGTTCCACTACTTCAACCATTCTTGTCTCTCTAAACAATGGCTTTCCTTGAGGACTGTTTCTGAGAAAGGAAGGTTTGTTTCCCTTTTGCCTCTTCTCTTTCCTAAAATTATTCTTGTCATCCCAAGCCTTCTGAAAAGTAGGCTTTTCTCTTTGTTGTTCATATAAGCATTTTTATCTTCTTATAGTTTCTTCCATAGTCTTAGGATCATCATACTGAATCTTGTCACCAATGGAAGGTGGAAATCCATTTAGATACCTCTGAATCTTGACAGTCTCATGTTTGATAAACGGGACATACTTCAGCAATTCCAAAAATCTTCATTCTTATTCATCAATGGTCATGCTGCCTAGCTTGAGTTCAAAGAACTCTTTCATCTTTCTGTTGTAGTATCTTTTAGTCAAGTATTTCTTCTTGAAATACCTCATACATGCTTTCCAAGTGATATCTTTTTCTCTAATGTGTTGCACCTGCACAAGCTAATCCCACCACATGGATGCTTTTCCTTTTAGTTGATACATCACAATTCTTCCTTCTACATGAGAGGAATAATTCTGCAGTTGGAAATATTTTCTCATGCCAAGTAACCATGTTTCAACATCTTCCTCCTTCTTATGTTCTCCATCAAACGTAGCAGTCTTAATCTTGTTCATTTCTCCCTTCATTTCATCCACTCCAAATCTCCTATGCTTTTTGGTAGGAGATGGGCTTGAACTATTGTGTGTTCTCCTCTTAGAGCAACCTTGGGAGTGATTATGGTGTCTAGCAACACTCCTTGATATTTTTCCCTTAGAAGTCTAGTGACTCCCTATTTTTCTCGAGTCTCTCTCCTTGTCTAACTTCTTTTCTATTCTCTCTAGACTCTTCATCAACTTTAATTTGGATTCTCCCTGCTATTCCTTATCTTTCATGAGGTTTCTTCTATCTGCTCGGTTAGTTTGGGCATATTTCTACAATCTTTCAATGATTTTCATCATTTTCCCTTCGTTATCTATCTCTTCTCCATGCCCATTGGAGTTCGACCCTTGAACTCCCAAATGAAAATCCATCCCTTTAGCTTCATTCTCTGAACTGGAATAATTTTGTGCCTCCTCCATTTCTTTTCACTCGGTGTCAACTCTATTCGGTTTTGACACTCGTTAAAATTTTACAAACACAATGTGCAAACAACCAGAACTTGTMASGCCATTAATCCTTAACAAATCCCACAACATTCATAAACAAATATGATTCAAGAAAACATTCAGTTTTCATTCTCTGTGATTCTCGTTCAATCAAGAATCTTCGCAGATTTCTTCTTTCARATCTCTTCTTTGCTAAGTTTATGGGTATTAGCCCCTTTCTCTCAGTCCCCCAACCCGCGCGACCACGGGTTGTGACCAAGCGCTAGATCAATAAGCGCTTACTCGGGCCTTCGGCCTTAGAAATTTTCAAAGCACAACACAACAATCTCTTAGAGTTATGAGTTACCGAGCTCACGCACTAGAGTGGATCAACAGTCCACATCTACCGAGCATCCAACGAATGACACTCGCTATGGAACCTCAAGTGTCTGAGTTCCGGGACCTCAGGAATGCAGAGCTTCGAGACTTCAGTTTCCAGAATATTTCCTACCTTCTTCCCTTTCGATCTCCCGAATTACCAACTTTCGACTTCTCTATCCTCTGGGCCCACATAGTACAACCATTACCAACTAAGGCGATGTCACATGCTACACCTAGAAAGTTCGATGTAACCCAAGGCAACGTCATCCGACCCCACCACATCTATCCTTTCACTTCGAAACTTCAGGATTCGTAGCTTTGGACTTTGGGTGTCTCAACTCCTCTACGCTCGCTTTTTCCTGGAGTGTTTTCTCCCAGAGTTCACGATCTATCGAAACATATCCTCCTTCACGATCAATGACTATGAGTGACTTCAACAACTAGGCCTTCGAGAGTTTTAAACTCACAACACTTGCCTCCTCACGAAGTGATTTTCCCTTGCCTTCCTAGACACGGATCGAACGATCAGGCTCTTTTCCTACGATTTACGATGTATATCTCCTTCAAAAGTTTATGCCTTAGTGCATTCCACTTCTCTCGACTACCGAACTCTGAAAGGCTTCTAGGATAACCCTCCTGCACCCTTTTTGGATCTAACGGTCGTAAAGAACTTTCTTTTTTTCCCATACAGATTCTACGGCTCCAACACCCCAAGTGTTGAGCTCTCTCTTTCCGTGGTCAAATAACGTGTCGACTATGGTTTTATTCTACTGCTACTCCTCCTGAGCTTCGTAACATGGCCAAGTAACCCCTTGGCACTCAGAAACATTCTAATGTTCGAAATTTGTTCCATCTGAGCACCATTTCCACTCGAAATCTTGGGTCAAAAGACCACTTATCCGACCCATCCACGCTCAGCACTGAAACCTTGGGCTCTGATACCATATTGTAACGTCCTCGGCCATCAACCCTATTGTCGGGAAATGCTACTATGCATAACATTCTCATACTTATATATATAACATGCATATTAAATCAAATTAACAGATTTAATGAAATTTAACCAAAAATACAGAGTAATCACAGTATTACTGCTAACATACAAAATTAAAGGAATTAGCAGTAAATATCATTGCAATAGAATACATGATAATATTACAAGCATCAAAGACATGCATTTTAAATGAAATTAAACAAACAATGATACTTATCTTTGAAAATGTAGTAACTCCACCAACTACATGCAGACCTTCCATGAACCTCCCAGCCTTAGACCATGCTCCTCATCATGCTTAGCAGTGTGTCAACCCTGAGCTGGGAATAAGATCCACTCAAGGCAAGGTAATCTTAGACTAAGATGAGGTTACAAGAAAATTGCACAGAGCAACCGGAAGGATTCTCTCCAGGAGCCTTCTTATACCCACTTCTCACGGACTCTCATTCCCCACATTCCTATTCCACCTGGGAGTATGCACCTTCAAAAGCACAGTCCATCGGTGCTTCACCTCCCCCTCTAGGTCTCGACAACAGGTCAGATCAGGAATTCTAGAGCTCCATAGTTGGTGTTGGACTCTGTCTAGGAGAAAACCACTTCCAAGAAGACACTCTCACCTGGAGAGAGCTACTCACAAGCCTGAGAACCTAACTCTTCTACCACGGGTCTGACAACCCTCTTCTTCAGCACACTCTTCGACTCAATTCCAACAGGGTGAGGGAAACCGCAACAACATCAGCACTAAGTTGACACAAGGATGAGGACCACAACAGAAAATGGGCATAGGCCTGAAAATGACAATGACTAGATGCTAATACGCATCATGCTAAGGTGATTACCCAGGTGTCGGGTTCCACTGAAGACACAGATTGACCCACGGATTACCCATTTCAGGATGCATGACAAGAAAATTATGCAAAGGTCGATGATGGAGGCCAAACACAGAGACCAAACAGAATTCACGGGAATACACCGGTCGATCACAGAGGTCTCAAGATTTCGGGTTTCAGAGCTGCATGAGGTATGCATGCAGAGATGAGACGCAAAAGCAACACAGTTGAGACAACGGACAGAAAAATGGAGAAGGAACCCCCATCAGGGCTCAATTCTTGGGTTAAATTTCATGTGCTTAGGCCAACACATGTCGCCCATGAAGCTGCATGCACTCCATCATGTATGCATTTCTTTTTCGAGGAACTTAGGACAAAAAATATACCTTTCACACCACTTTGGCATAATAATAAATTATTATTCTCAAGGACTTAAGCCCCTAAGATTATCTCCTCTTTCCAACCTTTCAACCCCCTTCCCCTTACCCACCTTGTGGAAGCTTAGTCCCCCATCACTCTTTCTTCGTGGTCGGTGTGCCCGCAACGATGTTTAATCTTTATTAATGTTCGACATAATTACATATACAAAAACAGGCTCCTGGCCTTTAACACTTAGGCTCTTTGACCTAATAAACACATAAGCCCACCAACTTATCAATACTCAGCTCACAAGCCTACAAAACATGATTTACAATTCATAAACATAATTACAACAAAACTCGTCCTTGGGGATATTACACATGCGGGGATATTACACATGCCTGATGCCACGTTTGGTTTTCGTTCACGATATCTTTGATACAACTAAAGACCATAGGTATCATAGATGCACATCCGCCTCGTAATAAGCATGTCATTCTATGTCGGTTAGTCATTAAGACTCCTAATTAACATGAATTAATAGGATTAGTCTTTAATAACCAGTCTGCTTGCCACGTATAAGCAACAATGGCCTGATGGAGTTTTGGATGACGTTCCAGTTCCAATTCGCAACTTGCCAAGTAGTTGGGGATATTGTAACGCCATTAGGGTTAGCAGTTTACAACATATTTGCATTTAATTCTAGGTTGTTCATGTGCATATGCAGCTCTCGGCATTCACTTCGTTCATTTAATAGTAGGCTGGTGATGTGCATGTGCATACGAGGGTGTCTTTACTACGCCGAAAGGCCTACACTTATTGGAAATGGGTACAATTGAAGATGCAGGTATATTCTTAGTCGTCCTCCTAAATCAATGAATGTGATTTATTGTTCATAACTTCCTTGCATTTATGAATGCATCTGTTAACTTATTTACATTTTCACATTTACCTAATCATATTAAAAAATTACTGTAAGGTCATATGATTACCACTTTTAGATAATTAACATAGATTAATATCTGTGCAACCCACATTTAGATGATTAACCTGCACTACTTCATACTCATTACCACAGATTACACTTATCATATTCTGGGTAGAAGTTCAATTTTTTATGGAGTGTGAAAGGTGAAATGCCTGATGCCACGTTTGGTCTGCGTTAGTCTTTAATAACCAGCCTGCTTGCCACGTATAAGCAACAGTGGAGTATGGCCTGATGGAGTTTCGGATGGCATTCCAGTTCCAATTCGCAACCTGCCAAGTAGTTGGGGATATTGTAACGCCGTTAGGTTTAGCAGTTTACAACATATTTTCATTTAATTCTAGGTTGTTCATGTGCATATGCGGCTCTCTGCATTCACTTCGTTCATTTAATAATAGGCTGGTTATGTGCATGTGCATATGCGGCTGCGTTCATTTAATAGTAGGTTGGTTATGTGCATCTGCGGCTCTCGGGGTTTCGTCTGTTCATTCCCTGTTTCTCATTACACAATAAAACTAATGAAACAAATCTATGATCCAAATATCTCCGCCGCTGTCATTCCAAACCCAATCCACATCTTCCATATGTCTCGTCATAAGGATACTATGGTTATAAGAGTAACCCGATCGACCTTGACTGACTGGTTCAGTGAACTCAATCATAAATCCTATGGAGCAAACAGAATGGTCATAGAATACAATAGTAATACATGCAACATCTGTCACATATAAAGATGCAAAAAATGTTTGGATCTATCTCGCTTTCAGAGAACAAGAAGGCCGATTTCACTCATGTCAATCGTGAGACCGAGGGCTTTAACCCAATATCAGAAGCATTAAGCTACACATAAATGTTCAAATTGTTTCCGGTAAGCATACATTCTTATTTCAGTTCAAACCCTAAACTTAGAGAAATTAAAATAACTGAAGCATTAAGCTACACATAAATGTTCAAATTGTTTCCCGTAAGCATACATTCTTATTTCAGTTCAAACCCTAGACTTAGAGATATTAAAATCACTTTTTCTTTCGCCGGAAGGTCGACATCTCGCGATGAGTGTTTACGAAATGACTGTTTACGATGTGATGTGCCGGTAGGGAAAGTAATTTCATCAGTCACATGTTTCGATTTCAGTTCAAAGCCTAGACTTAGAGAAATTAAAATAACTTTTTAATTTTTTACTGTCTTCAATAGATCAGTTTTAGCCGAAGCTCCGGATCAGTAGTGCACAGCTTGCTATGAGTCTTTAGGATGTGCCAGCAAGGAAGGTAATTTCATCAGAGCCTTCCACCATTTTAATTCTACCATTTCTATCAGTAAAATCGAACAGTGGCTGGAAGGTGGTCTTCCCTTGCATTTTCAATGGTTTTCGTTGTAAATATGGCGTTATAAATGGGTTTAGTTTTTTTGGTTAGGGTTAAATTTAAGTTATCGGAACGTTTTTATCAATTTATTTTTTTATAAATAAATTTATAAAGATTGTTAGTTATAAGATTAGAATTTTAAATTAGAAGGTGATTAATTGTGCCCATCTCCAATAAGTATAAATCTTTCTATCTAATTAACTTGTTTCACAAGAATTAAAAAAACTATTTTAAATTTGTTGTCATTTTCGCCTATAAGCATTCATCAACCACAAATTAAGTGGCTGAGCTAGTTATCAACCCAGCGAACAAACATAGGGAGATCCAATTAACATGTCTCCGATAGGAACAATCAAAAGAAAGGTGAATGTATATATAGCTTTTATGCTGTGAAACAAAGCTTGCAAATCCATGGCAAGTGAGACAGCCTTATGTAAGTGGCAGCTAAGTTGTGCAAACTTAGCCAGTTATCAACCAAGCGAAGAAACATAGGGAGATCCAAATAACATGTCCCCGATAGGAACAATCAAAACAAAGGTGGATGATATGCTGGGAAACAAAGCTTGCAAATCCATGGCAGGTGAGACAGCTTTATGTAAATAGCAGCTAAGTTGTGCGAACTTTTTATTATGACGTTTTATTCTGTTGTTCTATTCATTCACTGCATGGCCTTTCCTTCGAACGAGCCCGAATAGCTTTGAGCAGGAAATCGACGCAGTATCTTCACGCCAAACATATCCCCGGAGCTCTGTAAATTCAACAAGAAAAATCAATATTATGACATTATATTATTATCTCCAAATCTGGACGTAGACAAAAATATTATATTCTATTAATTACCTTGAGACAGACACCGTCCTGAAGGTCGCAGATAGGGCTGTCATCTGGACAGCAATGGTAATTATCATCACAGCATACTGCGGATTCCATCGGGCAACATCCCCATGAATCGCAGAAGCCACTCATGGAGTTCAAGCAGCAGCATGTGCTTGCCGAAGGGCAGGAGTACGAATCGTCGCATTCTACTGGAGTAGGACTAGGTGAAGGGGGTTCTGGATTTGTTTTGATCGGATAAGAAGCCATCTTGTTGATCCCACACATTCCTTCCTCGCCAATGGCCCTCTCAACCCTGATGTATCCATCTTCTCCCCACTGATTACTCCATGAATTCTTCGCGATAATGTAGTCCTTCTCTTCGTCGCTGCCAAACCCTACTGCTACAATGGCATGAGTCATCTCGGTTCCACAATCCCCCGACATCACGCCCTGCAATTAGAAAACACAAACCCAAATGGAATTGACATGGAAATTTCTTTTCCAATTCAATCATCATGGGAGGAGACAATCAGTAGAAATGATAATCTGTTGTTTAGTTCTTACGCCTGCGTAATGCTGGAAAAATCTGTCAGAGCCGTCGATTCCCACACTGAGGGGCTGATTAGCCAGCGCTTTTAAAAGGGCATCTTCGTTGTTCACAGGCACATCCTCGTAATTATCGATTGATACAACTTTGTTATCCATCTGAACATGAGCATGCACACGCAGAAATTCAGAAAAAAGAGAGGTTCAAACCCAAATACATTTCAATATGTCAGGTCAGGGTAAGCTCACAGATTCCGTCAAATACCAGATTCGGTCAAGACACCGACACAAGATGTTAGTAATCTATGTTAATAGGAGACCGAGAACAAACCTGTAAGAAAGTTTGAGGATGAAATGTTGTGATATTTTTTTTTGAGATTGTAACTTCAATTCTTTTCATTATCACCCTGGGCACAGATATAATAGTACCACATACCTTTTCATTATCACATTGTGTTTCTTCACCCTGGTAAGGGTAATCTGATTCTGAATCAATTCCCCCATTAGAAATAATGAAATAATATGCATAGTCCATAACTCCCCCGTTGCAACCGTTATTACCAGGCTGGTCACAATCCACAAGCTGCTGCTCGGAAAGGGAAACGAGATTGCCGGTTACGATTTGGTTGATGCCTTCTACTGCACCAACTGCGGAGAAAGCCCAACAACAGCCTGGATAACGTACACACCCACAAAATTAGAAAGGGTTATGAGATTCCATTCAGTCGATATAAGAAATCTCAATTGAATCTAAAATTTAATGGAGATTGGGCTATGAATATGGACTTCTAAGATCTATTAAGCACACAAATATGGACTAATATTTAATAAATCTGATCTATATATACATGAACTTCTAACATCTATTAAGCACACTAATATTTAATAAATCCGAGATTTAAAATGCACTGAACTTCTGGACATTAATATCTATTAAGCACACAAATATTTAATAAATCCGAGATTTAAAATGCACTGAACTTCTGGACATTAATTTATAATTCACAGATGAATAAACTCACCGCATTGGCCTTGATCCTTCACATCAGTCACTGCACCTTCCGTCCTCCAATCTATAGACTGGGGCAGATCACTAACATTTTCATATCTGAATGCCTTCCCATGAACTGTAGGCTGGGTGGATATATGAGGTATATTTCCCAGGTATGTTGATTTGAATTCATCATGGCTCATATCTGCAAATTTGTGTAGGCCAAGCCAGTAGCTCAGGTTTTGCTGGTTAACTTCATCTATATATCTCAGATTGTCTCTGAAAATCTCGAATCTCTGTTGCTTTTCCTCTGCCAATTTATAGCCCTTGTTGTTCTTAGCAAGCCATGACTCATAAAGACTCATAGTTCTCTCCTCACTGAGAAGATCCTCAGGAGAGTATCCGAATTCCCTCGCAGATGTCAAGGCAATGAGTATCAGGAAGGCAAAGAAGAATGCAGGGAGAAATGTGTAAGCCATCTGAAACAAAAATCAGAAACAGATTGCTCAGTCAGTATCAAGTCCAAGCCAAAGTTGAAACTGAAACTCAAAACAATTCTCTGTTAGAAATCAAAGTGGGTTGACAGAGCAGACCTACCTGATATAAATATATGCCTCACAAACTGATGATTGCAACGCTAAGGAGTGATGGAAGGAATAAATAGAGAGCCTCTTATATAGTAAAAACCAAAGCATGCACCGGGCACTTTGTGTGCAATACAAAGCTTGTTGGACCATGATTGTTTTACCAGTATTAAAAACTTGAGAACGATTATGTTTTGATATTACATTTCTAATGACTAAGCTTCTGCTTAACACGAAAGGTAGAAATGCAGCAACAATGTGAGAGAAGGAACTTCTATTGCTTGACTTTGAATGAAGTATTAGTGATCAGCTCAGCAGGGTAGCAAAATAGGTAGAAAGTTAATCTCCAAAAATTCAGATTAATACTTGCTGATTGGAGAATAGATATCAGGATGGGGCGTTTAAGGGACGGTGCGATGCCCATCTCTCATGATTGGATGATGTCGATGTTGCTTTTTGTTCTATCGTATTATCCTAATTACTAATATATTATTTTAACAATTAATAATATATTATTTTCTCAATTTCAATTTGGGAGGTGGGGGATAACTTAAAAGTGGTCTCTTGTCGCCTACTTTCAAATGAAGCTGACTTGAGAACCCTTAACTTTCAAGGTACATGAGTGTCTTTCAAAATCAATACTTGCATAACCTATGACGAATTAAATATAGGAAATTACAAAGAAATTTTATTGAAAAAAAAAATCTATAAATGATATTGTGATGATGAATTAAATATAAGAAATTACAAAGAAAAGTTGATAGAAAAAAAAATCTAAAAATGATAGTGTGCTTAAGTATACATGTATAACCTAGAATATAGTGATCTTCCTTTCAATCATTTGAGTACATGATTCTAAATCATACTCTTTCTACTATCAAATAGATAGTAAGGTTCTTAAAATATATGATTCTTAATGTAAGATGGTTTTAGTATTCTTCTTATTTTAGTTATTTATAATTGATAATTTTTTTTAAGGATTAAAAAGTTTTATAAGTCAAATTATTTGAATATGAGGTGATTTGTAAATGGTTTTGAATGTTTTAATGATTACCTCACTAAAACAAACTTAAACTTTAAACAATAATAATAAGCTTTTATTTCATCTTGTTATTTTTAATGTTTTAATAGAAATAAAAATACACTATTTAGATTTTTAATTAGTGTAACAAATGAAATAAATTATAATAGAAAAACCATAAAATGGAACACACATGTTTATGTTGGAAACCCCTACAAGAAAATCAACATTTAATGAATGACTACCTTTTGACTTCTTATATTAAGAAGATTGCAATACATATTATAAAGTTGTCCAAGCTTACCGCTAAGGTACGAGAGATCATGGTCTTCTACAGTCCTCCACACTAGTTTGTGTCTCTATGCTCTATTAGAATCTCTTCCATTTTGCATTTTCATACTACAAAACAATTGGGGGCTAGTGAAAAATTGAACCCTCTCCCCCACCCCTCTTCTACAATCCTCCACACTAGTTTTTGTCTCTATGCTCTATTAGAATCTCTTCCATTTGCATTTTCATACTACAAAACAATTGGGGGCTAGTGAAAAAGTGAACCCTCTCCCCCACCCCTCTTCTACAATCCTCCACACTAGTTTTTGTCTCTATGCTCTATTAGAATCTCTTCCATATGCATGTTCATACTACAAAACAATTGGGGGCTAGTGAAAAAGAGAAGCCCCTCCCCCACCCCTTCTGCAAGGTTTTTGATAGCTATAATTAAGGTTAGGATTAGGGTTTTGAAACCCTCTTCGAACTTTCATGATGCTTGTAGAATTCTCTAGTGGATTCCTACATGTTAATGGCTTCTCATATTTGAATGATGGTGTCTTAACATGGTAGCCACATGGACATGTAGTGGATATTTGTGTTAGGATATTTACACACTTAGGAGTTAGTTTAGATCTACTTGGTCTAATGTGTCGTTAGGTAAAAGTGTGTTTCTTAGTGTGTTTCTTTAGTATGCATTAGTATGCATTTGTAGTTAGGAAATCCGACAGTCATGATATGTTTTCGACATAGAGTAATCTGACGGTTCATACTCTCCTCGATCTTAACAACCATTCATCTGTGTCCTACACCTGATTGGTCCATGATCTCTACTTAAAGAGCATGGAGGGTCATTTGTTGATGATTAATTGTGAGAAACTACCTTGTAAAATCTCTCTGTAATCTTTTTCTTTTGCATTAATAAACTTCTCCAAGTGGTCGCGTTGGTTGGGGCCATGCATGTTTCCCCGTAGGGGTTTTACCACGTGAAAACATCATTGTGTTTATATTTGATCTGGTTATGTGAGTAGTTACTGAAGGTGTTCGGCTTCTGTTGGAATACATGTGTTGTCGAACATGGTATCAGATCATGTCTAAATATATGCTCCTATTGTAGATCGAGATCGTGAAGCCGAGTTTCCTCATATCCATTTTGTGTCATTTATGTACACTTATGGGCTGAGAGAACTATTACATTGTTTCTGGAGTGCTCATTTCATTCAGGAACACTTTTCGTTTCACTCGAAAAGGTTTTTGTTTTCCCAAGATATGACTATTACAGTAAGATCAGGAGTTATAAAGCTTGAATACGCATTTTTTTAATTTTTGCAGAGTAGTATTTTGGTTTTATTTTGGTTTTGTATTATTTATTTCCAGTTTTCTGCTCTTTTAGATTATTCTCTTTTCCAGAAACATATAGGAAAAGGTCCATCTTCCAAGTAAGGTAACCCAGATCTAACCCTTGTTGTCATCGATAAGCGAATTTTTTTTGTGTGTGTGAAAATAATTTTTTTTAGCACGCTCTCCAAGGCCATCTTCCACAACAGAAACAATAAAAATACCCTCAATCCTCCTTCTAAACATTACCATATTCTTTGCTAGACCATTTGGTTAAAATTTGCCTTATTAAGTAAGAGGTCTTGAGTTCAAGTCTCTCTTTTGTTACTTTTTTTTGAAAAAGTTCATGCTAAAATTGTAAAATGTATTTCACTTCAAGTATAAAACTGAATCACTATAAGTAGCTTTAATATTTTATTTTAGAGCTATTTATTTTGCATGAATTTACTTCATTGTAAAAGTGATCCCCACTTCTCTTTATAAAAGTGGGTCACTTCATAAAACAACTTACACCACCATGTGGTCCTTTGGTTATCGTTTATGTTTTTTTTTTTAAATGGCATAACTCTCACATCCAAAGTCCGTTTTAAGTGTCGTTTTCATAACTTTTTGAGATATTTTCATTTAGATAATCAATTTCAGTTTTTAAATCAATATGATCTGCATATTTAATATGGCTTCCACAACTAATCTCTTACTTACCAAGACCAACTACTTCCAATGGAAATCCCATATGGAGGATTTATTAAGAAGTAAAGGCTTGTACCATATTACCTTGGGAAAGGAAACAACACCCACTAATGCTGATAAGAAATCCAAATGGGATAATAGGAATGACGAAGAATGTGGATTAATCAGAATGTCCATCTCTCATGATTTAAGTTTCCACCTTCAATCAATTGATAAACCCAAAGAAGCATGGGAAAAGATTGAATTTGTATTTTGTAAACACAATATTATTTGAGCACAATAGTTAGAAAATCAAGTACTAACTTTAAGTCCAAGTGATTTTTCTTTCATTGAAGACTATTTATCTAAGTTTAAAACACTCTAAATTTTATGTGAAGAATGTAACATAAAGATAGACAAAGATCGTTGCATCTATATTATTCTTTATAAGCTAGGTAGTGCATATTTTGTGTTTATATCTACCTTTTATGCCACGCAAGAGGCTCTAGGGGAATATTATCAAAAAACTAGTCTTGAGAACTTTTTTGATGCTTTGATTAGAGAGAAAGATAAGTTAGTACAACATGGAGTGATCATCGATGCAGGTACCTCCAATAAAGCCTTAGTTTTCCATCAAAAAGATAAACCCAAGAATCCCAAGAAGTCACATCCCTGCCACAACAACAAACAATATAAGGGTCCCAAACCCACTCAGATAACTTCCGCTCCTAATGGAGACAAAGGAGCAAAATATGAAAATAAGAAGATTGACAGACATTTCAATTTTTGTTATAAATATGGTCATGATATGTCCAAATGTTTCAAGAAGATGACATCTTTAGAAGCAGTGATGAAGAAACACAACATCAGTATCGATTCTAGTACTTCTTCTTCTTCTCATGGACATGCACTTTGAGCTTCTAGTTTCTCCTTCAATAAAACTTCTACTTCTACTTCTAATGAGTGGCTTATTGATTATGGAGCATCTTATCATATGGCTAATGATAGAGAAATATTTTCTACTCTAAATGAATGTAACACCAAGAAGATATTTGTTGGTGATGATAGATCTCTTAGTGTTGAAGAATTTGGAATAGCTCAAGTAGAAAATGGTCATTTCAATGATGTATTATGTGTTCCAAGTCTTACTTGAAACCTTGTATCATTATATCAAATCAATCATTTAGGTGAAGGTAAAACCATAGAGTTTTCACCTCACCAAGTTGTAATCAAGGATCTAAAATATCTTAAGCATGTTCTTACTGGAATTGTTGATGATATTACCAGGTTTTACAAGTTTGATAACTTTGGGTCATCATCTTTTTCATCATTTTTTGTTCTTCATAGTGATGAATTGAGGAAACTTTGTCATAAGCGGTTTGGTCATCGAAACTATCGCTCATTGCAACAACTATGTAATCAACATATGGTGACTGGTCTTCCTCTTGTGTCATGGAGAGATGGTGTTTGTGTCAGTTGTGTTCTCGGCAAACATCATTGGGACAATTTTAACAAACGTGCATCTTGGCACACCTCGGATCCTTTGCAGCTTGTTCATATTGATTTGTGTGGTCCACTTTCTTCTCCTTATTTTTCTGGGTGCAAGTATTTCTTAAATTTCATTGATGACTTTTCCAGACATACTGGGGTTTACTTCTTAAAACTTAAGAGTGAAGTTTTTGATAGGTTTTTGGCCTACAGGGCCCTTGTAGAAAAGAAATCTGGACATCAAATTCAAAGGTTAACAACAGATAATGCAGGCGAATATGTGAAAAATAATTTTACAAGCTACTTCACTACACAGGGAATCCAAATGCAACACACTATTCCATATATATTATACACCACAACAAAATGGTGTTGCTGAGAGAAAGAATCACACATTAAAAGAAATGGCTAATTGTATGATCCAATATAAGGGATTAAGTCTAAAGTATTGGGCAGAAGCCATCAACTGTGCAAATTAAATAGTAAATCTCACTCCCACAAATTCTCTTAAAAATATAACACCGAAAGAAGCTTGGACTAAAATTAAACCAGATGTAAGTCACTTCCGTGTATTTGGCAGTATAGCACGGGCTCACATTCCTGATGAGAAAAGGAAAACATTGCATCCTAAAAGAGAGAAGTGTATATTTGTTGGTTATTTTGAAGATGTCAAAGGTTATAGACTTCTTCAAACACATTGTAATGAAATTATTATTAGAAGAGATGTTAAATTTGATGATAATCACTTGGCCTACGAGCCTAATTGAACGTTTGTGCCTTTTTTGGCCTATGATGTAGGAGCATCGACTACTCATCATGCGAGCCAACATGAAGCGGAGAACAGCTAGATAGCGCCAACACAATTTTTGAAACACCTTGATATTTGTTGCGCAAAACATTAATGTGTGAAATTAATGAAGCGCACTTGTACATTGTAATGGACCTTGAGCGGATAGCTCATGTCCTTAAGTAGTTGAGGCATTTAATAGAAGTAATGTAAAGTAGATAGAACATTTAATTGAAGATTTGATAGCTTTAGAGCTCGAGAGGGAAACGAGATATAGACACCCTCCTTTGTACATTGTAACATTAGTTAGAACAGGAGCAAGGAGAGAAGAGCAGAAGAGAAATTGTGTGCAGAACCACCATGTACAGATATTGAATCAATAGAAAAGATTTGATTCAATTCCATGGTTGTGTTATTCTCTGTGTCTTATTGATATCATGCTCGTGAATGTTTGATTTCTATCATACAATTGCTTTGATATGCTGTGTATGTGATTTCAGAGTTGAATTGAAATCTGTGAGAGTAAGAAATTAGTTTCAATTGTTTCTCTATATTGAACTAGAGAATTCCTGCAAAGGGTGCAGTTGAATTTGTCCGCAAGAAGTGCGTGACTGTAGGGTTCAGATAGAGATAAATTTTGTTCTAAGCTCTCAAAAGTGCGATTTGGCACTGGAGCCGTGCAAGGTGTGCACAGGCCGGAAGAAGACTCAGAGTTGCGATTTTGAAAAAAGGGAATTAGGACTGTTGTTGCAGGTGAGCGCGCAGAGTCAAGGAAGCTTCAACACTTAGTCGTGTTCGAAGAGTTGCAGCAAGGGGTGTGTGCAATAAAGTCCTCATAAGGATTTGGGAAGTTGAGAACAAGCTCAGGAGGGATAGTCCTATAAGTTTACAGAAGGATAAGCGCGGACGTTGTCATGAGAGGACGAGAGAAGCACCACTGGTTAATAGGTAGGTAGCGAGTCTTCACGAAGGAAGCGCTTGATACATATCACAAGAAATATCAATGGAGGGACGGATGGATGAAATCTCCTGGAGAGATTCCACGAGAACTCGAGGACCATCAGATCTTGTGAAGGTGCGCGGAGATTACAGTGCGAGCTTTTAGAAGTTCGAAGCTCAGGAGGAAGTAGCGTCGTCGATCTGGGTTCATAGGAACCATCATAATTACACGTGCCATCGCATATCAACATATCATGAGTTGAAGCAACAAGCCGTTGGAATGGGAGTGACAATATCGTGATCCGCGATATCCCGATAGGATCACTGTCGTTGATCGTGGGGACGCGTGTCAAGGAATCCCATCACTTCGGGGTTCGGAGAATCGGGGTTCTCGACGAGAGAGAACACTTGCATGTCAAATTCGCGATCCGCGATATCCCAAAGGTGACGTGGCAGTGTGGGACCCCGAAATCTAGCGGAGTACAGGTGGCATTGTACCAGAGGATCAACATATCGGGACTCGGAGTTTGGAAATTTAGAGTGTCGACATCGCGAGTAGCGATATCCCAATAGGGAAACCTCCGATAATAGAAGAGGAGAAAGTCAACGATTGACCCATATCGGGGTTCGGGGATTCATGAGGCATAAGGCACGCGAGCATAGAATTCACGATATCGTGAATTCCAATTTTCCGACTGATAAGGGAGATCATTGGAGAGTGTTGTGGGTGAACAATTTCCGACGGGGAATTAGAGGAGCATTGACGCTCTTCGGGCCAGAGAGTAGAGAAGATCCTGGTGAGCGCGATCGTTCTCCGAGGAGTGGGGAAGGTTGCGTCAGCCTACGAGCCTAATTCAATGATTGTTCCTTCTTCAGCCTACGAGCCATCTTCAACGTTTGTGCCTTCTTCTATTCTAGTTTCTTCTTTAGATGATGACAGTGAGGATGAAAATCCACCTCCACCTGCTCACCTTCCTATAGTTGATTCCTTTGAAATTGAACCAACACCAACTCCACCTGTTCCTAGATGGGTCCATTCAACATAAGAAGCATCTGGTGATCTTGTTAGTGATCCTTCATATCAGCATTAGACACTTTCACAATTCCAGCAATCCTCTTCTCTTTTGGCTCAAGTTTCAAAAAATTAT
The DNA here is from genome assembly GCA_032191745.1 of Picea mariana. NCBI lineage: Eukaryota > Viridiplantae > Streptophyta > Pinopsida > Pinales > Pinaceae > Picea > Picea mariana. The sequence goes on from JASDQU010099960.1 coordinate 501,179, forward strand.
GATCCAGAGGCATTTTCAGAAGCTTCTGGTTATCCAGAATGGGATACATAAATGAATGAAGAGTATAGTTCTTTAATGGAAAATGACACTTGGGATCTTGTACCTCTTCCAAAAGGAAGAAAACTTTTGATATGTAAATGGGTCTATAGAACTAAGTATGCATCAGATGGAATTGTTGAAAGACACAAGGATCGGTTAGTTGCCAACAGATTTTCCCAAGTTGAAGGAATTGACTATAATGAAACCTTTTCCCCTGTATCCAAAATGAATTCCATCCGACTTGTTCTTTGCCTTGCTTCCTCACATAAATGGGATGTCCATCAGATGGATATTAAATCCACCTTCTTTAACAAAGATTTGCCAAAATAAATATACATGGAACAACCTCCTAGCATGTCCAGAATGACTCTATCCTTGTTTGTCTCCTTAAGAAATCTCTTTATGGTCTCAAGCAATCTCCCCGATCTTGGTATGCTAAAATGGAAAAATTTCTTATTGCTACTGGATTCTCTAGATGTCATTCTGATCCTAATGTCTATACCAAGAAAGTAGGAAGCCATATCATAATCCTTGTCCTTTATGTCGATGAACTTATCCTTACTGGTAATGAATCAAAACTTTTAAACCATGTGAAAATTAGCCTTAAGAATAAATTTGAAATGACAGACTTAGGATTTTTGAACTATTTCCTTGGCCTCCAAGTTTTGCAAACCAATGCAAGAATTTTTCTTTCCCATTCTAAGTATGCTTGTGACCTTATTTGTCGCTTTCACATGGATGATTGCTAACCAACCCTTTATCCCTTCCAGTCTGGAGTCAATCTTACTACCACATGTACTTCTCCTGAAGTTGATGCCACCCTGTACCGTCAGTTAGCCGATAGCCTCTTATACTTGACTCATACCTGTCCTAATCTTTCCTTTGTTGTTGGTCGTGTTGGATGGTATATGAACACACCCCATGAAATCCATTGGAAAACAACTAAAAGGATACTTTTCTATGTCCATGGTACAATTCAGTTCGGGATACATTATAGTTAAGGGGGGACTCCATTATTGGTTGGTTTCACTGATTTAGATTGGGCCATTGACCCTGATGATCGGAAGTCTACTAGAGGTTATTTTTTCATCCTTGGTTCATGACCTGTCACTTGGGCCTGTAATAAATAACAGGCTATTCCACTTTCTTCAGCAGAAGCAGAGTACCGAGTAGTGGTAAATGCAAGTTAGGAAGCCTTGTGGTTTTGACATATCCTTTCAGAGTTTGGATTCTAGAAGCAACATATGACTAGCCTTTAGTGTGACAATCAGAGTGCCATCAATATTGCCAATGACCCAGCTCAACATCAGTGTAGCAAACACATCGAGCTACACATGCACTTCATCAGAAATATCATTCATGATCAAGTTATTGAAGTGTTCTTTTTCCCTATAGAAGATCAAGTTGCATACATTTTCACAAAGTCTCTTACAGAAGAAAATTTTTCCAAGCTTCGATCTATGTTAGGATTTCAGGAAGTTGTCATTATGGGAGGATAGGCTCTAATGCCTCTTTCCTTCTCCTATTGTATCACCATTGTAAATCCTTCAATCCTATCCTAAGTTGTTCTTAAGGGGGGATGTTAACATATTTAGACACTTAGGAGTTAGTTAAGATCTACTTGGTCTAATGTGTCGTTAGGTAAAAGTGTGTGTCTTTACTATGCATTAGTATGCATTTGTAGCTAGGAAATCCAACGGTCATGATATGTTCTTGACATAGAGTGATCTGATGGTTCATACTCTCCTCGACCTTAACGACCAATAATTCATGGCTTAACACCCAATTGGTCCATGATCTCTATTAAAAGAGCAAGGAGGGTCATTTGCTGATGATTTATTGTGAGAAAAGCTCTTGTAAAATCTCTCTGTAATATTTTTATTTTTCATTAATAAACTGCTCCAAGTGGCCACGTTGGCTGGGGCCTTAGATGTTTCCAAGTGGCCACGTTGGTTGGGGCCTTAGATGTTTCCCTGTAGAGGTTTTATCACATAAAAACATCATTTTGCTCATCTTTGATCTAGTTATGTGAGTGGTTACTGAAGGTGTTCGTCCTCTATTGGAATACCTGTGTTTTCAAACAATTTGGATTATTACCTTGCCAAGGCCATAACTTTCACATATGAACTGTGCTTTCGGTACACAGTAGCTCATTGGAAAGATCTCAACGAGAAGAATGTTTTTTTCATTGGATAAGAAATAATATCTATAACAAGGCCAAAAAATGCAATTTATGGCCCTTAAAACATGTTAAAAGTTGATGACCCAAATTTTGTCAAAGTCAACACATCATATTCATAAAGGAAATATAAAAAGGCGTCAAAACATAAGACAATGTATTGATGTATAATAAGGGGAGGAGGTATTTTTTAATATTAGGAACCAATATAGTTATTGGGGTTGCATACTAGGGATTTAGGGGTGGGGAAGGTTAGAATATAAAACATTGGGAAATTTCAGTCCACCTCATTTTTCCTCGTTTTGTGCTTCTTCCATGCCAAACAATGAAACCCTAGTAGCCTTATTTTTCCTCCTCTTGTTCTCATCTTTTCACAAATGTTATTGAAAAATGAAACCCTAACATAGGAAGAAATTCAATAAATATGAGCAATGGATGTTTCATTAGTGGTTTGGTCTATAAGAAATCAGGATTTTCATGGGATTTTCATTCTCGTCTTAAGTACCAATGGAGGCTCAATTAGTGGTTTGGTTTTCCAGAAATCAAGATTTTCATCTGATTTTAAAACTTGACTCAAGTACCTTAGAAAAATATTTAATGGTTTATCACTTTGGGAAGATGTGTGTTTGTAGGGTAGGCCATAGAGGATATTATTTTCTTGGAAAGTTTTAGTACATTTTCCCAGTTTTTCTCATGTTGTCCTCACAACAAACTAAAAAATTCACTACTTAATATTTTCAATAGGGTTTAAGCTACTTGTTGTAACCTAGGTCTGCATCCCCTACCTCTCCCCTATTTTTTCTTATGCCTTCATAAATTTTTCCTTTGTTTGGTTGGTTAAGTCGTTTTCCCATCAGTGAGTGACATGGTTCTTGTTTTCTTCTTTCCGATTTGAGTCTTTGTGCATTTCATATTATGTCTTTCTTGAAGGATGAAATATAAGTCGTATTTGTTTCAGAATGCTTGCCATCATGTGCACAATTGATTGATCTCACCACAGGTCTACCAAGCCTTTTCTATGCATAGAAAATGCCCATGCAAATGACGCAACAATCCAAAGAAACACGTTTTGGGCTCAAACTGTGGGAATAGACAGGTTAATTTTCGACTGCGAAAATACATGAGGTCAAATAGATCAACGAATCTCATCCATTAGGGTTCTAGAATCACATGGGTTTTAATATCAATTTCGAAGTACTGAGTTGTCAAAAACCTAAAGCCTCCGAAGAGCCGAAGAGATGAAGTCCCCAGAGCCTGCCACGTCACTCCAGTCCCGTACCACTCCAAGAGATTTCAAAGAACCAACATTTAAAACTATCGAAGCCCGAACGTCTGAAGAGAATTTGGACCATGCATTGGAAAGGACGCACGGCAACAGATCATCCACTTCGGAGATTTTCCTCTGGGATATTTTTGTGTTTCACATTCGAAAGTATTGAAGAGCCGAATGTCGAAGACCTAGAGAGTCGAAGTCCTGAAGCAAGTGATAACTAGCAGTTGAGAAATGTGGCACACTCATGAGTTATGACACGTGGCATTCATCCCCGGTCATTTGGTTGTGTCATTCACCCATTTCCATGTGACACATTTCACCTTTCTTTCCAGGACACATCAACAGTTGTGATGTCATATGACGTTAGGCAACCATTTCACTTCAATGATTTTCCTCTGGGATATTTCCACGTCTAACATTTGAAACTCCCGAAACCTAGGTTTTTGAAGAGAATCTAGTCCATTCATCCATCATGACACGCGGCAACAGATCATTCACTTTGGGGATTTTCCTTCGAGAGATTTTCATGTTTCACATTTGAAATCTTCGAAGAGCCAAAGACCTGAAGTCCTAAAGTAAATCTAGACCATCCATTAGAGGGGACACGTGGAAGCAAATCTTTCACTTCAGAGATTTTCCTCTAGGGGATTTTTCATGCTTCACATTTGAAACACCCAAATCCCAAAAGTTCGAAGTGAATCTCGACCATCGATCCCAAGTCAAAGAGAACCATCGATCCTTGCAGCAGGTAAATATCTCCCGCAATCACGTGCTTGAATGACATTAGATCAACACGTCTCCTCCGCTCATCCCACTCACTACTCTCACTCCTCTCACCACTCGACACTTGTCCTCGGTTAACCCCCACCATTATCTCCATCGACAGTGGCCCACTTCTCCAGATCAACTGTCCTTATCGCAGCTTAGGCCCGCCTAACCATTCTACCTTTAATGATGGTGGGGGTACGAACAAGTGGTTTTCCCATTGCGGGACCTACCTAAAGTGGTGGATCCTCAAGAACTCGGACCCCCCATCTCTAATCCTCTTACTGCCTCCCCCCCTATGAGCTCCTCCCGGATTGTTTTTTAATACTTCCCCCTCTTGACTTTTGCCACCTATTCTCCACTTAGTTCCCAACCTATCTACTCCTCATCTCCCTACATGCCACCTGTATCCTTCACTACATGTCGTCAACTCCATACTCTTGATACCTCCATTGTATTCACACCTCCTCTCTCTTTGACATCAACTTTCACACGTCATCTGCCCTCATGTCCATTCATCTTGTCTCCCAATTGGATGCTCACCTCCATGACTCCCCTCATGCCCGATGAGCCGAAAAACATTCCAGTGAAGCTATTTCTTAGGTAGATATGGAATATGATGGGGTCAATACGGAGTGCACTTGGCTTCCCAAAGCTCAGGCATAGAAAGAGAGTTAAGTCTCAGTCTAAGGTCTACGTGGATTAGTCTTAGAAACACTTTAGCAAACTCTGCCCCTGCAGTTGGTTATCTCCAGTGGCCTCCAATAGCTCACATACATGTGATCATTCAACATAGAGCTCTTCTCTATCACTCTGAGGCCTATTTTCGGCCACTCAGTTCCTCCATCACATGCATCAGTTCTGTCGCAGAGACAGTAGTAGTTTTATTTATTTAAGTCAAAAATTTTCCTATATTAGATGCAAGATCAATCTTCTGTGTGTGATAAGAACCATTGTTGTTGATTAAGTCCAGTGTCTTAGTAAAGTTAATTATTTGATTTACGAACAGTTCCCTAAATTTAGGACTCTGTCCCCTAAGGACGAGATCCTCTGAAACTCCTTTAAATAGTTAGATTTTGGATATTGTAAAGGTCATATTTTTTTTTAGGAAGGAATAGATATACAACAGACTGATTGGACCCATTTTATGAAAGGATTAAATCTCTCTACCTAGTGAACATAATCTTGATGACAATTTTTTGTTCAACTCTTCATGTGCTTTCATTCTTATCTTGAATACAGTTTTTGATTTGTGCAATGTACATTTCATTTCCTTTCAACTATTGTATGACTTATTTTTACTGATATGCAACCTGTCAAACAACTAATTCTTTGGTGAAGATTTGTTCTCTGCAACCTGTGGGAGTTATTTTGTTTTGATACATGTTTTATGTCTTGAAATGATATTTTAAGTATTGAACTTCTTGCAACAGATTATTCATTGAGTAGTTTATTGTTTCTCTTTGTCTTCTATTATTTCATTGGTCTATCATTAGTGTGCCATCATCCAAGGAGGGCCCTCATCCATATCATTCTTCCAACCCAACCTTTCCTTTGTCTTGATAGAATAACCCTCTGACCAACCAACAAAAGTTTAAATAAGAAATCATTCTAAAGTGATAGGTGGCCTAGCTTTGTCGTTTAGCAGTTAGGTGAGGACTTTAGGACCAACATCTCCTGGTGTTGTTTCTAGGGAACGGAGTAACAAAGTATCTTTCCCTGGGAGAATGACAATTTATTAGCTCTGACCTTTGATGGTGAACAAATATTAGACACCAACAGACTGCCATCTTTCACCTGGCAACTTCACTGAGTAAAATTTAAAGAAGAAATACTGGCACCTAGAAAGGGATTCAACAGATTTAAATTTGAAAATAGAAAAGCCAAGAAGGTTGATTATAACCCTGGGAATAACATAGTAGGCTCTGAGCTAGAAAGGAAACTAAGGAAATCCACTGTAGATCATATATACACTTCGCCCCTCAAGGGAAAAGCTGCACACCAAGAGAATAATTCAAACCATCATCATGAGCAACTTGAATTTTCTAGCCCTGAGAATCATAATTCTGAAAGGGCTCACACATATCCTACTCCTGATTCCACTTCAACATCTAGTCCTGCATCCACTCCTGTATCTCCCATAAATTTGTAGATTCCTATTTTTCAAGACATGGCCGTTAGTAGGATGGATGTCATAATTTCTGCCAGATATGCACCCTTAGTGCTACCTGTAGTTTTACATGCACTCCCATCCACATATTACATGAAATATCTACCAAGATATAATGGGGAGGGTGAAATAACTATTGAAGAATATCTGGTAGCCTTTTATAGTTTTGTAGATAACTTTAACATTGATCATTTAGATGTGTGGATGAGGTTTTGTGTATAGAGTTTGGATGGGGAGGTTATAAAATGGTTCAAAAGCCTTCCCCCAGCCTCCATTGCAGATATTGAGGCGTTATATGAAGATTTTATAAAGAAATGGGGATATAGGAGAGATTATCTCTATTACATCACTAAATTTGGGGCTCTAAAGAGAAAAAAGGGTGAATCTATTTCAAACTTCACCAAGAGATTCAATAAAATGTATGGTATAATCCCATATGAAATCAAACCAACTGAAGCCTCTGCCAAGATCAATTATGCTAATGAATTTGATGTATATTTCTCCCTCCTCCTGACAGATATAATATCAACCACGTTGTTATCCATGCAAGAAGCAACCATTGAAGTTGAATCTAATATTTTGGCATCAAATAGATTAAAGACTAGATCTGAAAAAGAGAAGAAAAAATAGAGAGAGGATACCCCTACCTTCTCTAACCCAACTACATCTGATCCCAAACTTGAAGAGATGAGTAAGGCTTTGAAGGATCTGAATTTTGAGATAGCTAAGCTAAAATGGGAATCCAAATAGCCAAACAAAACCTTTTAAGGGGCTGGTAATAGAAATTAGAGCCAATTCATAAGGCCTAATGATTCTCCTCAAGTAATGCAGAGAGAAAGGAGAAATGTTGATGGTCAAAGGGTAGTTCCCCCTTTACAAAAAAATCAGATTGAGTATATAGATGTAGAGAATGACGTGGTGGACGATACTATTATTATTTTCAATGAGATGGATTATTATACCAGTCACTTAACACAACAAGAATATGAGGTAGGATAATTTTCCAATCAATTTGATGATCAGATAAGGGAAGAGGGAGTTATTCAAGTTCAACCCAAGAATAAATATGATTTGAGGACGAGAAATGGAGCTTCCAAGGCCACCACCCTTGATCAAGGAAAACAAGAAGAAGCCCCTCCCAAGCCAAATCCAAATAAAGGTATACCATCTAAAAATTAATCATCTCCACTATCAAAACTTCTTTCCCCTAAAACAAAGGAATATGATAATCCACCAACCTCTTTCAGCTTGGAACATGAGCTGAGAAAAATAAAGATTCCTATCCCTTTGACATAATTGTTAAAAAATGAACCTTTCAAGAAATCCATCATGAAATTTCTGCAACCTACTCCTTCTAGTGTATCTTCTGATGTCATTAGTATACAAGATGAAAACCCAACCATTATTGTAGGTCCACACATTGAGGATGGCTCCGATGCTTCTCCTCCTTTCTATATATGTCTGAATGTCCATGATAAGATCTTGCACACTTGTCTTATGGAATCAGGAGCCTCTCATAATTTCATTCCCAAAGTTTTTATGGAAGAACTAGGTCTGGAGATTACCAAGCCTTACCAAGACCTGTACTCCTTTGATTCGAACAAAGTAAAATTATTGGGATTGATAAAGGATATGGTGGTTTCTCTCGCAAAATTACCTATGAAGAGTGTAGTGATGGAAATTTTGGTGGTCGACATCCCCTCAAAGTTTGGCATGCTCTTATCCATAACTTGGGCTAAGAAGGTTGGAGGATCATTGCAAATGGACCTCACATATGCCACCATTCTTGTGTTTGGTGGTGAGCACATGAGGCTATACAGAGAGGTAAGGTTATCCTACATATTCAGTGATCATTAGAACCCAATAAATCACCCCATTTATGTTTTTGGGGATGGGATTAGTTTGTCTATTTCATTTAGATGATAATGAACCTGAAATACTAGTCATCCAATGCAGAGATCAACTAATGACTGGTCAAAAAAACAAGGTGTGGAACATTTATTTCAATGGCTCTTCATCAAAATACGGGTCTGGTGTAGGTATTCTCCTCATTTCCCCTTTAGAAGAATCTATAACCCTCTCTTATAAGCTAGATTTTGAGACTACTAACAATATAGTTGACTATGAAGCTCTGGTATTGGGATTGAGGGATACCAAAGACATGGACATTGATTGTTTAGTAGTTTTTGGTGATTCTGAGTTGGTCATCAATCAAGTGAGGAATATATATCAAGATAAGCAACAAAGGCTCAAGAAGTACAGGAACGAGGTATGGGACTTGATCGATAATTTCTTTCTAGCATTAAACCATTCTTTCATTCACAGAGAACAAAATCGCAAAGTTGATTCTCTGGCCTTAGCTGGCAGCACATTCAGGCCTCCCATTGGCCCAAATATTAAATATCAGGTGGAAATCAAACATAGAATAGCCATACTAGACAACATAAAGCACTAGAAAGCCTTTAGTGATGATTTAGAGCTGCAGATATTTCTACACACCATTGATGAATTCTCCAACATCTCAATTGATCAAGAAATTCAAGAAGATGTAAATGAGAAATTAGAAGATCAAAAATCTTCTCATCTATTGGAGACAGTGGTTGGTCATGATATTTTGGAGCTGAAAACTAATCACATTCCAAGAGTACTAGTACCATTGGAAAGATTGTTCGACAACAATGATGTTTACAAAGGAACTTCCATGAAGAATCAATAAGAGGAGGTGACAAAGTGCAATATTGGGACCACTGAGAATATCAATATCATCAAGTTGTCCAAAGTATTGGCTACGGAACAAAAAGATAGGTATGTCAGTGTCATTAAAAATTTGTTGATAATTTTTCATGGTCCTATGAAGATTTGAAGACATTTGATACTAACATCATCCAACACAATATCCCTCTAAAAACTGGCTCCAAGACATTTAGATAGAAGATTAGACAATTTAATCCCATGTTAATCTCCAAAATTGAGAAAGAGCTAAAAAGAATGTTGGATGCCAAGATTATTTTACCATTAATTTATTCAAACTAGGTGGCCAACTTAGTACCTGTAAGGAGGAAGAGTGGGGAGATACACATGTGTGTTTATTTTAGAAATATAAACAAGTGTTCTATGAAGGACAATTACCCCCTCCCCAAGATGGATCATATTTTACAGAGGGTGGTAGGTGCACACAAAATTTCCTTGTTGGATGGATACTCTAGTTATAACCAGATAGCAGTTTGTGAGGAAGATAAAGAAAATACAACATTCACCACCCCATGGGGAACATTCATGTATGAAAATATGCCCTTTGGGCTCATGAACACAGGGGCCACTTTTCAGAGGGCCATGGACATAGCTTTTTTGGGGGAAAAATATAAATTTATGGTCATATACCTAGATGACATTACCATTTTTTCCAAGTCTGATGAGGAACATTTTCAGCATTTGGAGTAGGTTTTCAACAAATGTAGGAGGTATGGGATATCTCTGAATCCTAGAAAGTCTCACTTTTCCATTCTAGAAGGAAATCTCTTGGGCCACATCATATCAGTGGGAGGCATAAAAATTGATCCAAAGATGGTTTGTGTTATTCAACAAATTGAGATCCCCAGAAATAAAAAGTTTGTCCAGTCTTTTATTGGTAAGATAAACTTATTCAGACACTTTGTGCTGAATTTGGATGAAATTCTGAAGCCTATTACTACCATGTTGAAGAAAGATGTTGTGATAAAATGGTATTTGGAGGATAAATCATTTTTCCAAACAATCAAGGAATCTTTTTTGAAGCACATGTATTGGCCAACCCTTACTATACTAAATATTTCTTCATCTTTTCATTTTCCTCGGATGAAACATTTTTTGTTGTACTCCTGTAGAAAAGCAAAGAAGGGCATGAGAAACCCATATCCTTTTTTAGCAGAGTCGTCCGAGATGTTGAGCTCAAGCATGATATATTAGATAAACATTCTTATGAACTGTTCAAAGCACTCAAGGCCTTCAGGATTTATGTGATACAGTCTAGCATAACGACCTTTGTTCCTAGCAATAGTGTCAAAGAGATTATGGTCCAGCCAGACAATGAGGGGAAAAGAGGAATATGGATTGTCAAACTGTTGGAGTATGACTTGCACATAAATCTGACCAAGCTGATCAAGGGGAAAGGAATTGCCAAACTGCTATCAGAATCAAACTGCAAGGCACTAGAATTGCATCAAACCTTCACCTAATCAGATGCACCCATCATACAACTTGGACAAGACAACTTACAAGTATCTAAAACCTACTCCTCTTCGCCTTGGTATAATAAAATCATCTATTTTCTACAACATTTTGAATGTCCACCAGATGTGAAGAAGATGAAGGCCAGGTCTCTCAAATTGAAAGCTATGAAATTMTGCATCTTGAACCAGAACCTGTATTGGAGAGATCATGCTGGAATCCTCTTAATATGCCTTGATGAAAATGAAGCTAAACAAGTCACGACAGAGATGCACATAGGAGCGTGTTGCAGACACTAGCATTGGAAGACCAMAACACTCAATATCCTGAGAGCAGGATACTACTGGCCCACCCTTTTCTTTGATGTGTTTGCCAATGTTAGAGCCTGCAATGAATGTCAGATGTTTGCAGGAAAGAAAAAGTTACTATCACTACCCCTAAAACCTATCAATGCTAGTAGTTTGTTTCAACAATGGGGGTTAGACTTCATAGGAGAAATAAATCCACCCTCTAGTGGACAACACAAGTGGATCCTCATTGCCACCAACTACTTCACCAAATGGATTGAGGTTGTTCCCACCAGGAATGCCACTGACAAGGTAATCATGAATTTCTTGGAAACTAATATTTTTTCCAGATTTGCTTGCCCCAATAATCTTGTGAAAGACAATGCCCAAGCATTCAAGTCCAAAGCCATGATTGACTTTTGTGGAAGTAACAACATTTCCTTGACACATTCCACACCCTATTACCCTCAGGGAAATGGCTTGGCAGAATCATCAAACAAGACTCTCATTGGGATCATTAAAAAGTTGTTGATTGAAAGAAAGAAATCCTGGGACTTAAACTCAAATACGCTTTATGGGATGATAGGATCAACACTAAGAAGTCTCTAGAAACCTGACGATTCCATCTTGTTTATGGCATAGACAATTTTTTTCTTACTCAGCTCGGTATACTAGTCCTGAAATTCTTGCAGGAGGACATTGAGGAACCCAATGACATCCAAAGGAAAATCTTTCAGATTATAGAAGTTCAAAAAAGAAGAAAATCATTATATCAGAGGACAAAAGCATACCAAAGAAATATCAAATCAACCTTTGATAAGAAAACCAAGAAGGAGATTTTTCAATAAGGTGACCTAGTTTTGAGGTGGGATGCCAGAAGGGATGACAAGTCCAAGCATGCTAAATTTGACAACCTATGTTTTGGACCTTTTAAGGTGGTTTAAGTTCTGAACAAAAACACATTCATCCTGCACAATCTAGATGATACATAGATATTTGGAGGCCCAGTAAATGGGAGCTTCTTGAAACACTATTTTGTTGGAGAATGGGGGGGAGGATTCTCTTGTACCATAGACACTCCTTTTATTATTTCTTTTGATTAGTTATTTGTGTGAATAAATACTCCATATCCCAATAAGTAACTAGGGTGTAGTTTCAATTTTTAATTCAATAAAATGCTTGGCTGAAGGACAGTAACAGATACGTAGGGCTGACAAATAGAAACGACGGTAAGTGATGAAAGGCAATAGCAATTATCTAATCTCAAGGAACTGATCTACATTTCTTAGCACCTCACAGGGACGAGCTATCCCTAGTTGGAGCCAATGTTGTAACCTAGGTCTACATCCTCTGTCTCTCCCCTCTTTTTCCCTATGCCTTTTTTTGAGCACTCAACACACCCTAAAAAAAGTCTATGACCATCTCCTTTTTCTGGGTACCACTCGATATTTTGTATTGACTATTTTCACTTTAGTATGAAGATGATGCCTTCGCTTATCTTATATGTTTCATGATTGAATTGATTAAAGTTTGCTTGAACGTACACCAAAGAATCATCTTAACTCTGAAAAGGACTTAACAACTATTCAAGGAATCGACGATCTAAAGTTTTCCTTGACTCGCTTATGAAGTTCAACATCGGTAGAGTTAAAGGGTGAAGCAAATCGCGTTAGAATCCAAAATAGCCGAGCGTCGATCTTCATCAGTGTTGGCCGATGAAAGACTTTATTTTCTGTGAATAAGCCTCGGTAGGGTTTTTGCTGAAGACC
>JASDQU010099961.1:34560-70340 GCA_032191745.1 Picea mariana
GGGCGCGGCCTACCGATATGTCGTAAAAATCGAGCAGAAGCTCAAACAAAAGACGCGAAAATTGGGGCCTGGGAACGCCTCACAAAAAAATCCAGGAAAGGGTGGCCCCAAACCATAGAAAAAATTACAGAGAAAATATGGATAGTATCAGTACAACTATTCCAATCCACAAGCAAAGAAAGACACCAGAAAGACAAGGAAAGATACCGGGAAGTGGTGCGACTTCCATAAGAGCCCTTGGCATAACACTGATGTCTGCCACTCAAAGCAATCGTTGGTGGCCAAAGTGAAAGCCTATGAATCAAATGTGGGTTCTGACTTTGAGCCAGAACTAGAAATGGGAAGATGAATCATTGACGTGAAACCCAGTGCCACCGTTTCTACCACTAAGCTCCAGACTAGTGAACCAAACAAGCCAGAAGAAGGAGAGCGCCTCTTCCATTCATAGATGTGGGTAAAAGGAACCTAATTGCACTTCATCGTTGATAGAGGTAGCCAGAAGAAACTCATCTCATCATAGGTCATTAAGCAGTTGGCCCTATCGACAATGCCACACCCACAACTCTACACCATTGGATGGATCTGCCAAGGAAATGATCTCTGCACCAGCCAACAGTGTCGATTTTCGTACGACATCAAGCCCTTCAAAGATGAGGTATTGTGTGATGTTGGTCTTCATGAAGTTTTTGATGTTGTTTTGGTCACACCTTATTTATGGAAATGTCATGTTGTATATGACTCTAGGCCTCGTAATGTTATTATTACTTTGAACAGGAAATTGTACAGGATAACTGAGGCAGTCCAACCTAGTTCTATTTCCTTTATCTTTGCTAAGCAATGCAAGAAGGTCATCTCTTAGATGGGGAAGTTTGTCTTCTTCTTGATTCTCTCTTAGAATACATGAAATATCACAGCCACATCTAGGATCTCTGCGTCTGACCTCTCCACACAGCAGAAGCAAGTATATAAGGTCATTGAAGAATACTCAGATATCTTCTTCTCACCTACCGGGGTACCTCTGCACTGTCAGGTCAATAACCCCATCGATCTGACCCCTGACACACTATTTTCCAATGGGCCAGTCTATCGTCGCTCTCTATTAGAGAATGAGGATATCGAGCGATAGATCCAATAATTGCTCCATAAGGGGCATATCCATCCCAACTCATCACCTTGAGGGAGCCCAATCATGATGATACAGAAGAAACATGGAACCTGGCTACTCTGCATTGATTATTTGGCTCTGAATAAAATCATAGTTAGAAACCAATACCTAATTCCATGGATCAAAGACCTCCTTGATCAACTCACAGGGGCCAAATAATTCAGTAAGATTGATTTGAAGTCTGGCTACCACCAGGTCCTAATAGAATAGAAAAATGTATGGAAGATTGCCTTCAAGTCAAAGGAAGGCCTTTCTAAATGGTTGGTCATGCCCTTTGTTTTGGAAAATGCTCTAGCCACTTTCATGAGGATGATGGATGATATCATGTGAAAATTCACCAATACTTTTGTAGTGGTGTATCTGGATGACATTCTCATTTAAAACAAGACTTGGGTCGAACACTTGCAGCATGTTCAACAGGTTCTGCACACCATGCGGCAACACAATCTATACGCCAACTTAGAAAAATGCTCCTTTGGCATGGACAGGGTCCATTACCTAGGCTACATTGTTGATCAACATGGCATACATGTGGATCCAGCCAAGATCCAAGTCATCCATGACTGACCAGCCCCAACCATACTAATTGAGCTTCGAAGCTTCTTGGGCCTTGCCAATTTCTACCACAGGTTCGTGTTGGGATTCTGCCATATTGCATGGGCCCTCAGCCAAATAACCAGGGGTGGTGGTAAGGTGAAATTTCCGTGGGTTCGGTCCCAACAAAAAGCGTTCGATGATTTGAAGTTGCACCCTGTGCTCAGTGCCAGTACTTTCACTACCAGACCTGCAACATCCCTTTGAGATCATGACAAATTATTCAAACTATGTTGTCAATTCTGTTCTCACTCAACATGGCCACCCTATGGCCTATCATAGTGAGACACTATCAGATGTTTTCTGTAAGTACCATTATTATGAAAAAGAAATGTACTCCATTGTGAAAGCCTGCCTCCAGTGGAGACATTACCTTCTTGGGAAGGAGACAGACATCCACACTGATCATAAGCCATTGCAGTTCATGCAGACATAAGGAAAATTACAGAATGATCACCATCAAAAGTGGTCCACATACTTGCAACAATTCCACTTCAACATCAAGTATAAAATAGGAAGCACCAATCGCGTCACTAATTGCCTCAGAAGACTGCCAGTCGCATCACTCACCACGGTGCTATACTCTTGTGGCCATGAGACCTCTGGATGGCCCCAACTCTATGAGATAGATTTGGACTTCACCACTACATACCAAATGTTGGGTGCAAACACAATTGTCTATAATTTCCATCTTCAGGATGGGTTGTTGTGTCATATGGGCCATATCTGTGTTCCATCAAGTGAGAAAGTGAAGATGATTTGGGAATCCCACTACAATTGGGTGGTAGGACAATTTAGCATCGAAAAGATAGTGGCGATGCTACATAAAAATTTCTACTGGCCGAAACTTCGACAGGAGGTCAACAAGTATATTAGGTCTTGCACTTCCTGCATTATTCCCAAACCGACCACTAAGAAACAAGGCATGTACACCCCTTCTTCCTACTACTAATGGGCCATGGGAATCGATCTCAATGGACTAAATGTCGGGCATCCCATCCACCAAGTGGGGAAATGACTATGTTTTTGTGGTTATTGATTTCTTTTCTAAGATGGCGATTCTGGTTTCCTGCAAGCAGAACATCATAGCAGAGGCCACTGCCAAGCTCTTCTTTGAACGAGTCCGGGTACATTTTCGAATCCCACAAACCATTGTCTTACATCAGGATAGTCAATTTCTCAGTAGATTCTGGTCGAGCCTCTAGTTATTGCTAGAGACCAAGCTCACCAAATCCACGGCCTTCCACCCCCAGACAGATGGCCAAACCGAGGTTGTAAATCGAATGATTGTGCATATCCTCTGCATGTATAATTCAACTAACCCTCACACATTGGATGAGAGCCTTCTCTGTTTCTAGCATAGCTACAAATGAACCCTACATAGCTCAACTAGTGACATCCCCTTTCAGGTGGGGTTGGGATTCCAACCATTGGGTCCCATAGATGCACTTCCCCTTGCGGTCACCTCGACTGACTCATATCCTGCTCCAACTGAAGCTGACAAATCCATCCGATTCATTGAGCGGATCCAACACATCCACTAACAGTTTTGAATATCCTACATAAGTCCAATGCCAAGTACAAGTAGCACCATGATCAACATCGGGTGCCACATAAGTTTCAGGTGGGAGGCAAAGTTTGGTTTCACTTGTAGAAAGAATGCCTTACAAGATCCCATTAGAATATTCTCCCACTCTGTTATGGGTTGTACACCATCACCAAGGTCATGGGGGATGATTTAGGGATGATATTAAGGATGGAAATTTATATTAAAATGTAGAAACCTTGGGGAATATTATTAATCCTTCATATGTCAACTATAAATGTTTGGCGATATTTTTTTTAAATATTCAAATTTCTAAGTATTTTATATAGTTTTTATAAAATTTTGGCGATTTTTAAGGTAAAATAATTTTATCTTATAGAATTTGGGTGAATCATTTTTAAAATAACGAATCTCGATTTTGGAAAAACCATGGAAAATTAGCCCATGAGCAAAATTTAGCCCCTAAAATCATCCCTGGGATGATTCTTTTGATCTCAACATTCCTCCTTTCCTTGTCCTGCACCTAGTGTTCAACGTGGATCTCCTTCGCCCTTATTTTCCAAAATTATTGGACACCTCAGAAGTAGCAGAAAAGATGACACCAATAGATTTCAACCTTGACTGCATACAATAGGCATCCAGTGATCATATTGTGGAAGCACAGATCAAGGGAACTCGACAACAAAGGATCCAACTTTATCGAGTCGTCAAAGCAGGGAAACTCTTGCACCGAGGAAAGTGGTTCACCCCGGGCCAAATTTAGAAAAAAATTCCTCATATGATGTGGAAACTCAATGCAATGGAGACAATTTCTTCCTAAGGAGGTAGTATTTATCTAGGTGGATATCGGTGGCCACCCACCTTTTCCAACAGGCTCAAAACATTTTTTTGGCAATTTTGGTAATTTACTATTTTAGCAGTTTTTCACTTCCTGAGCCGTTTTGAGGCCCTAAACGATGTTGTTTTGGGAAAACGGTGAGAAATATGCGTTTTCCTTTGTTATTTCCCCCAAAATGAATCTTCTTGACAATACATTTCCAATGGTCTATCATACGCCTAAAATGGAGATCATATGCAAACGTTACGACCCCGGGAAGTTGATGTTTTGACTTACCCAAATGTGGCCCACATGAATTTTGGCGCTTCATCTCCTAGGGTTAGGTTTTTGGATGTCTATGGTTTTTGGCATTCCTGTTTATTGTAAAAATTCCTTCAAAGCCTCATTGTAATCATCTTCTTGCAAATGAGTGTAGCCATCACATCTCTTCTCAGAGATAAGCCGCCACCATTCTAGCAAGCTTGTTTCCACTGCATTTTACAGTTTCAGCTTATTTCCTTATTGAATAGAAAACTAGTTTTATTGTATCTCTATTATTTTTTATTAAGCACCTGTTTATAATCTATATTCATTTTGTTCTACTCATAAAATCTGGATAATAAATTGTTTTACATCTTATACATATAAGTAAAGTTGGTTTAAATTGAATTGTACAACCATGTTACCTTGTGGCTTACTACTGTGTAAGAATACCTTTAGTGGTGTTTTATCTGAAGTATAAATGTTTAGTATATATATGTGTGTGTATATGTATATATATAGTTAAATATAAAAACTCTGTAAATGTGCATTTGGGCCATTATGAATCTATATTATTAATTGTTGTACATTACTGTGCAAAATCAAATACTTCAGAAAGAAAAGTGTAAACATGATTATTGTATACTACTATTATGCTGAGTATAAAGAACAAAAGTCCCAAATATATTTTGTCATCTATTATCCAAGAAAGATATGTGATGCAATGAATTGTAGAATATATGCCAAAATTTTAATTTATTACAACCAATAGGTCGTTGACAAAAATGTTGCAGTTTGAATTCCTTAGAAACAAGAACTCTATAACTAATCTAAATAGAGATTTTAAGGCACTACATGGAATATCTTCGAGTACACATGGACTGGTGGAATAAATATGGAACTCAAATACCTTTTGTGGATAGTCAATCTTCTTCACCAAGTGATTTTCTTTTTCTTTCAACCTGCAAAGGAGTAATGCAATATTATTATCATCCTACTATTGTACAAAACATCAAAGTATAAGATAAATGATAGAGTCAAAGCATACTTGTCTAAAATAATGATTGATTTCCATAGAGTTAGTGTTTCTTCATGAATTAGTCAATCCATGATCCCAGAGGGGGAGTGGGTGCATAATCCATCTGATGGTTTCCCTCGCAAGACAAAGGGACCCATCATCAGTTTATATACATGCGAATTTACTACTCGCGCAAGTAATAAAACATAAGTAAACTTCTATTGAAGTTTGATAACCTTGATATCCTGTAGCTTATAAGATACAGAGAGAAGAGATATATACAAGAGGAATGCCAACAAAAATCAAGAGTAGAGTGATAATAACTAGCAAGTATTACTTCGAAGAAGAATACCGAAATTTCATAAAGAGGGCCAAAGAATACGGTGAGAAATAAAACTCCAAAACATAGATACCTTTATGCATAGACGTGAATAATACTACAGTAAAGGAAACATTAAAATATTCATTAAGGACATATATTTACAAAATGCAATATGGACATATTTATATACATATATATATATTAATAACTTTAAATTGTGAAACACCACAGAGGCACGAAGGAAGAGATCTGGGTGTATGAAGATTCCAGTTAGCACCTAATTTCCTTATTAAAATCAAATGAAAGCCTTGGCTTGATAAAAAAACAATACCTTGTGGGTTTTAAACAAAGTTTTCAAAGGCACAAAAATATCCTCAAATTTGTAGAATAATTGAACCATAATCGTCGAACTAGCATTAAAGGGAACTGTTGAAATGGTCATGGGTGTTTAAGAGAGACATAGCACGATATTCTTCTCGACAAGGATAGTCTTTAACTAGTGGATATATACAAACAGGCATTGCTATTATTTCAACGATTAAGGGCCTTTAACCTTTCCCTATAAAATACATACTGCATTTATAAAATTACAAACATGCTTTAAATAGACAAAGATTGTAACAGTGATTAAGTGTGTGAATTTCGAAGATCATGGCCAAAGGTAAGGATGCAAGTAATTATTATCTAGACATGACTTTTACATAGGGTTTACTCGATAGGTCCTTAGAATTGAGGATTATTTTCTTTACACAATAACCTTTAAAACAAAGGCTGCGGGTTATAATGACTCTATACATACTTAAAACTTGCACGAGAAAATTGCAAAGAGTTTAATTTATAACCTTTCGATCACGGTTTGATAGGAGAGGAACCCAAAGATACATGCTTAAAGAAAGATCGCCAATAGAGGGGAAAATATATTAACAAGACGAAATTTAATTTTCAAAGGGATGTACCTATCATGCAGGAAAAATAGCTATCACCATGGAAACCAAAATGAGCGCAGCTAAAGGTGCAATATCATATGGTTATTATTCCACAGACAAAACATGCATTGCATAGACATAGAAAACATTTCCACAGAGAAATATGCATTTCATATACAGAGAAAAGATTTCCATAAATAAATACACATTGCATAGATAAAGAAAAGATTTCTATAGAGAAAATGCATTTGCATAGATAGAGAAAATATTCCACAGAGAATACGTGTCGCATAGACAAAGAAAATATTCCACAATGAACATGCATTTGCATAGGAAGAGAAAAGATTCCAGAGAGAAAACACATTGATAGATAAAATTTCTACAGAGAACATGCACTGCATAGACTAGGGAATTATTATACAGTGAACCTATTATGTGACAAGAATAAGGAGTGGTAAAAATCACAAGCACAAAGGAAACACATAACTCTAGATAACCCATTTGAAATTGTATTATGGCGATAAAAAGGTAATTATCGCACCTATGGAAGGATTTTCCAGAGGACCCTTGACACCACTCTCCACTAGGGACAAATTCCATTACAGATCCAAACACAAATGTCAGTCTCAGGGCTGAACATCATTACATAGTCGAACAAAAACGTCGGTCGCATATAGTGCTGGGTCAAATGTTTTTCAAAACAAATGAGGAAACTACGAATAATGGTTGATACCTCGAGCCCCTCACTAGTGGATTAAGAGAGATTGTATGCCCCATACCTCTGCCATGTGAATTAACGGAAGTGGTGAGCTCACATTGGGCATTTCCTTGTAATGACATTTCTGGAGGGTAATGGACCAACCCATCACCATTAATGGTCAGCCAGAGCATAAATGCCTACAAAATAGAATAACCTAGGTTCAGTCCTGACTTGTCATCCACCTCAAATTCATTTTTGAACCACTCTAATGCTGAGTGTTAGGTTTAAAACTAGGCATTGGGTGGATTTATGTTAACTTACGTGTTCGGTGTCAACTTCATACGTAGTATGTAAATCATATGCAGCTTCAAACATATCCCCATAGCATTAATCCTAAAATTTTATATTATGGAAAGAGTTATGGTATGGATATGTTAACATCCTAGCGCATGGACTATAAACTATGATAGTGATGTCTTCTACTCCGCTAGGGTCATAAAACTATGTTATAATATATGTTAATTTTACTCTGTTAAATAAAGTCATGTAAGAAAACTATAACATAAGTTTATGACATTCTAAGTATGGATAACATAGGTAGGAGGTAACCCTAATATGTTATGTGATCAGACTTATGCTATGGAACTTGGTAGTCTTAGGTTGCCAATTTAACAATGTATGACTTTAAGTTTAGCAGCAAAGTAAATTGGTTATGAGTTACTCTAATGGAAGTGTTATGTTTTATTTTACAACTAGCAACAATAAGTTCTTTTGTTGGACAATAAATCCTCCTATAGACTTTTAATATGGATAGTCCAGCAAAGTAAAAATTTTATGCATACAAATAGTATATTATATATATAAGATAAATAATTCCATGTGTTGCGAACAATTTATTGATTTATAGACTAATCAAAATCTTTTAATTTTAGTGAAATTTTGGGTACATTACACTTCCATACTTCATCAAAAAAGTCCCCATTTCTGGAACTTTATGGATATCGTCCTCCATCCATTACATCACCCTTGAAAGGGAATACAAAGGTTCAATCAGTAGAGGACCACATAGGGAACCAACAATAGGTCTTCAAACTATTGAAGGACAACTTGGTTATGGCACAAAATAGGATGAAACAACAAGCATATCAACATCATAGTGAATGGTAATTTGAAGTGGGGGATTAGGTATTTTTGAGGCTACAACCATAGAAACAGATGTCCCTCAAGAAACAAAAGAATGAAAATAAATTAGCACCCAAATATTATGGCCCTTATAGGGTTTTGAAAAGGATTGGAAGTATGGATTACAAATTGGAGTTTCCTCCATCCTCACATGTACATCTAGTCTTCAATTTTTCTTTCTTAAAGAAGGTCATTGATAAAAAGATCCATATCCAAAATATTTTACCATAGATAAATGAAGAAGGGAAAATCATACTAGATACATAAAAAACCCTTGAAATGGGAATTAAGGAACTAAGAAATTGAGTTATTACAAAGTACCACGTCAAATGGAAGAACCTACTAGTGGAAGAGGAAACATGGGAAGATGAGTTCTTCATGCAGAAGCACCTGTGGCTAGTAAAGTGTGGAGGAAAACACTTGTTTGAAGGGGAGGAGTATGTTAATCTATAGACAAAGCCCCATGTTATGTATAAGACCCCTTATTAATCCCTAGATATTGAATTATTACGTTTATATTGTTATATGTGTAGGTCGGCTAGAACCCTTCATTGCACCATTTCATCATTGCACCATAGCACCTTTATATATATATATATCAAGGAGACCTAGTCTTAAGATCATCTTATCTCATCTCATGTTGTATTATGAATTGGATATATATTAAAAGGAGGTTCCCCCCTCGATGTGAACTACAATTCATTGAGGTTTTATCATTTTTAAGGTGTTGGATCATTTTAGTTCAATCCCTGGGAGCATGCTTATGCATTTCTTGATGAGGGAATATTGAATTTGGTAAAAATAAAATGGTTCCTTGTGCTTTCATATTGTAGGATACCAAATTTGAGCAAGGTCTTGTTCAAAATTTACATTACCCCTTGGGGGAATTCCCTCCAATGTATTACAATAAGAAAGAGAGAGAACCAAATAAGATGAAATGTAGAACCTCTTAGTCTAAATAAAACTACAAAATTGATGGGAGATCTCGTTTGAGATGAATTGGGCCCAATAAAAGATAGTGCATATATTAATGGAGTATATAAAGGGCATACCTAGGTACATAGGTTGTTGATTCTTGACCCTCCAATCATGAGAAAAACCAAGTAAATTATTTAAATGGATTATCCAACGTGCATATGTTGATTTCACTAATTTCAAGGATCTGACCAAGGGCTTGACTAGGAATTTCTTAAGTAAGTATATAAAGGGCATACCTAGGGACATACGTTGTTGAGTCTTGACCCTCCAATCATGAGAAAACCCAAGTGAATTTGTTAAACTGTTGAGCCAAAATGCATATGTTGATTTCACTGATTTCAAGGATTTGACCAAGGGCTTAACTAGGAATTCCCGAAGTAAACCCATGCCACCACCTTGAGCATCCAAAAAGGAATTTGCTTTAGGAAGCTACATGACACATTTTGGTGTCAGGAGATGTAACATCCTTCTGAATGTATTTGGTGTTAAAGGGATAGGAGTTATTCCACTTTCCTTAACCTTAATGAGGTGATGCATTGAATCAAATCTGTTATCACACTAGGTGAACAATTATATGAAATTTAATGCCTTAGGAACACATCCATATTTTACTATCCTTTATGCCCAAACTTTGTTCCTAAGATTGTCTTCCTGATACAGTTCAAAATACCACTTATACGCTATAGACCGTTGAAAATACTTACTGTCATGAGTTAATGAATTTATTGTGTCTCCATAGAACAATTCTTTCTTCTTGTTGTTCATGATCTTTTTCCCACTTTGAATGCACTTGGGTAATTGTGAGGATTATGTGTATAACTTTGATTTCATGTATGATAGGTACCCCTTAATTGCACATTAGGGCCAATTTACTGTTGAAATTTTCCCCTTCATGTATTTAGTGGATGTCTCTCATTAAATGGTAATTGTCATTTGTGTGCACGGTGATCAAGGGAAATGTGCAAGAATTAATCCTCATTAATTAAAAGTAGTCATTATAATCATGTGGGAAATATATGATGGATATGATGGGATTACCTTGGGAAAAAAAATATCATCTTATGTGGAATATGGGTGTTGGATCACATATCGTGTGTGTCATGGGAATAAAGAATTGACATGGCATGTAGGTTGCAGGATGAAGGACGGTGTAAGGGGGTGCATCAGGTTATGATTCCACACAAGCCACCAAGTATTTGAAGAAATAATGCAAGTGTAGAATGTGGTTTGTGGGGATGTGGGTTTGTGAGATGTACAGACGCAGGTATGCAGAATTTTGGGATGCAGGCTTGTGGGTTTGCGAATTTGCAAGATGCAGGGAGGCAGATTTGAGAGTTGAACAATGTGGGTTTGTGGATGTGAGAAACTTTATGAGGGTTTGAATATCTACTCCCATGTAATATACCTAGGTACTATGTTGGGATGCATGAAATTTGCTAAAACTATTACCATGCCACATCTGCATTACTAAAGAGTTAGAAGAGAGAAACCCACAAGAACAAAAACATACATAAATAAAATGAGATAACAAGTATCAGCACATTACAATCTCTTTAATACTCATCTTTAAGATACACAATTATGGATAATAATATAAATCAAATCTCTATATATTATAATTCAAATATTATTTTTTTATATTATCATGGTGAATCATGACAAATTACAATCTTTTTAACACTCAATTTTAAAATACACATAACTATTATAAACAATAATGATATAAATCAAATATCTATATATTATAATTCAAATATGGGATTTTCTATTATAATTGTGAGTCATCACAAGTGCTATAAAACCTTTGCCACATGGATCAAAACCACTCTATTGAGAAGCCCTACCACATGGATCAAAACCACTCTATTGAGAAGCCCATAATCTCGTTGATATTTAGGCATATTGTAATCTGTACAATGGGTTGAATTGTTTGTGCAATGTATGAATTCTAAATTGTTATCACATATAGCTATCAAAAGGTCGTAGGACAACCAATTCCATGGTCTGAACATATATCATCCTTGAGAAGAAATCACAACATTCAGAGCAGTCCATTTTGAGCTTGAATCATCAATGAGAAGGTTTTATTTTCAATAGTGTAATCCCATAACCAGTTTGGATCAATAGCTCTCGAGCGGTCAGGATTTCAAAGTCGCACAAGGATTAACAACTAGGCATAGGAGTCGAAGTTCTGAAGTAAATATGAGCCAATAAAGGCTGAGGACATGTGTCGACAGATCTCACACATCAAAATATTTACTTCGGAGAATTGCGCGAGAAAGCAAAAGCCAACTCACGAAGCCCTAATTCCTGAAGTAAATCTCAACCGTCCAAATATAGAGGACAGGTGGAAGCAGATCCCTCAATTCTGAGATATGAAACTCCAAAGGATTGTGGGAGTTATGCATTGAAAAGTCCCAAAGAGCCGAAGCCCAAACTCCTGAACTAATTGTGGACCGTTGATCTCAAACCAACAAGGACCATTGATCTTGGTAGAATATCACCAGGAGCCTCGAATTCCTAAAGGTCCCGAAGTAAATCTCAATCGTTTGAATCAAAAGGCCATGTGTCACCAACTCTCTCACTTCAGGAATTTGGTGCTTCAGAGGATTGTAAGAGTTGTTCATTGAAAAGTCTTGAAGATTCGAAGCTCGAACTCCCGAAATAAATCTCAACTGTCCAAAAAAAGAGGACACGCGGCACCAAATCTCTCACTTCGTGAATTCGGGACTTCGGAGAATTGCGCGAGCAAGCATGAGAAAAAGGACCGAAGCCTGAACTCTAGAAGCAAATCTTAGTTGTCCAAAACAAGAGGACATGCGACGCTCGATCTCACACTTCAGGAATTCGACACTTTGGAGGATTGAAAGTGTTATACATTGGAAAGGCCAGCATCCCAAACTCTTGAAGTAATTGTGAGTCATTGATATCCACAACAGGAAGTAGGGTCCATCCAAGAGGGGTGTGTGGAATAAAAAGTAGGGCTTTCCAAGATGGCAGATCATGACCAAATCGATGACCATGCTTCATTGCGGGGACACAAATTTCTTGAGCATTAAAATTCTTGAGTGGTTACGCAATTGAAACCATGGTATAGCAAAAGCGAAAAGTGGTGGAAGGTGGTGAATTGACGGTTCAAAAGCGGTGTGAATCCAAACCACCTTCGATGTCCCTGCAATAATGTGATTATATAACTTCTAATCCAAGAGAAGTGTGTGGCAGCCCCCTAGGCATTGAGCCTTGTCCTGACCTCGAGGAGGATTAAGTTAATGGAAAAAAACTAGTAGCTAAAAACACAGCTCAGTCCATAAATTGAAGGCATAGAAGCCATGGCTGAGAGGACTAGACTCTCATCCCACAGCACCAAAGAGGGAAGAAAGGCCCATGTTGATCTGAGTTTGCATCTGACAAAGGAATACATGCATAGTCTAACAAAAGAATACACAGACAAAAGCATTGAACAAGATAGCCAGGTCACACTCCTGGCAGTTGTGGACTGAGATGATTATAAAAATATTAGTCCTTGTTTTGACGAGGTGGGGGTTTTCTTCATAGGATGGAGAGTCGAGTGAGTTTTAGGAGCAGGGCTCTATAAGTTTTCAGTTTGTATGCCTAAGGGCTTGGATTGTAAATATATGTTATTGAAGATTCCTTTGAATCATTTTTATCAGACCATCCTCTTAGTTTACACACTATTTATGTTTTCATTCTTGTTTGAATGAAATCTCTCTGATTTATGGATCCATGAGGTGATGGAGTTTCTATTTCTATCATGCCCATCTTTCATAGTTTGTCATATTTTCTTTTTTTTCCTTCTTGTAGGAATGTAATCTCTCTAATTTATGGAACCCTGAGGCGATAGAGGTTTTGTTGCTATCATGCCCATATTTCATGATTCACATTTTTTCTTTGTTTTTCTCATTGTTTGGATGTAATCTCTTTGATTTATGGATCCCTAAGGCGATGGAGGTTATGTTACTATCATACTGATCTTTCATGGTTGGTCATATTTTCTCTATTTTTCTCATTGTCTGGATGTAATCTCTTTGATTTATGGATCCCTGAGGAGGATCTGTTTCCATCATTCCCATTTTTCATGGTTCACCAAACATTTTTTTTCTTCTTCTCCTCATCATCACATTAATCATTTTGTCTGATAGGCAGTTTAAATTCCTTCCTTATCGATGATACTTATGAATCCATAGCCCAGTGGTCTCGAAATGGTTTGCAGTTACTTATGTTATCTTTTCTTCTCTCTATAGTCTCATTGATCCGCCTTCTCAAACCATCTTAATCCTTTTACTTTTATTTTCATGGGTACTGGGCTTATCCTCTTATAGTCAGAGGGTGACTCTCAGTGCTAACATTCATGGTGTCATTTCTGGGGCCGGAAGTGAAGATATCTTCCATGGGAGAATGACAATGATAATATCCGATCTTTGATGGTGAACAAATACCAGACACATTCAGACTTCATATCATTCACATGACGACTCCATGATTAAATAATCTAGTGGAGACTCCACAATTTTAAGAAGTCGTATTTTCATATGGAATCCATTTTGGCTTGGAGGTTTGATCCTTTTATTTTCTCTTATGTTCCTGAGTTTCCAAATGTTGTTCCTACTATGGATGACTGGGGTTATTTTTTTCCCATATTTAGAGAACATAGAGATGACAACCTTGCAGATCGTTTGCTTGAGTTTCATGAACTAATGCATCAGTGGGGAATACATCATGAGGATGTATTAATCAAGATGTTCATGTACTCATTAGAGGGATATGTTCATGAGTGGTATCAATCCTTACCCTCTGCTAGCATCTCCTCCCTGGAACATTTTCATGGAGATTTCAATATACATTGTCAAAAGTTTTATTCCTCTAAGTTAATTTGTCATAGTTGTTGTGAGGAGTATAAAGATTGTGTTCAGGATATAGCTGATTCTTATGAAGGTTGTGAGATTGAAGAAAATGCCTTGTGCTATCATTGAAATTTCATCCGCAAATGGTTACAAGAATTCAACATCGTCAAACAATTATGAGGTCACCCATGGACCAAAAATATCACAAAAGAATTTCCAAAGGGTCAAAATCTATACAACTAGTATAAAATTAAAGGGCGCTATGAATACACAGGGCACATGTGCACATGCACAAAACAGAAATGAAAGAATTTCACACATGCACACGATGCACAACTGTTGTTGCAAAAATATGCGCACCTGAGAAATGACACATTTATGAGAGTGGTCGACCTCCCACCCACTTCTGGTTCAACTTCCAAGTTGATTTGACACTCAAATCTGGACTGGATTCGACTGGGTGGCTGGTCAAAGACCTAGAAATGCCCTAATTAGCCTCTTTACACACTAAAAACTAGTTGGACAATACCTCAAAGGAATGCTATAAAAAGGGAAAGGATACACTTCATTTTTCAAGGAATTCATAGCAACGTTATGCTGCCATTATTCTCTTGAGGAATCCTCTATCCTTATCAAGAGTATACTAGCATCATTGCATTGGGAAATCCATCTCACCCCTTGAGTGGATTAGAAAAGAATTCTTTCATCATTTTCATTTTCATTTTCAAAGTTGTAAGAAGAGCTTATTTGTGGGGGTCCAAGAGCCCTCCCTTAGAGGAAGAAGGGACTCATAGTCCTCTTTCTTCTCGGTGTTTTCTTTCACTAATATCAGTCTTATCATTGGTGACATGGGTATAATTGTTTCTTTTGTCCTTATGTCCCTATGCTCATTAATTTAGTTGTTGTTTTATTTCTTAGTTGTTCTTTTATATTTCTTTCTCTAACCCTTTTCCTTATAGCTATCCTGCTTAGCAAACCCAACTAAGCTTGCAAGCACCTCTATTTTGCTCACTAAGGTGACAAAAGAGGCATAACAGATTGGCGACGCCGCTGGGGAAAGGTATCAATTTCCTACCCCATTTGGGTTTTTCTAGCTCTTATTTTGGTTTATTTAACTTGCAGGTGCATTAATCGGCCTAAGCCAACCTGCCAATCATCCAATTCCAAGTCGAATTAGGAGAATTCCATCCGGAATTTTCTTTCACGACCGTGCGTCATCTGTGCACGAGTTTTTCAGCCCACAGATGTGCATCGTGTGCACATGCGCTTAAGTCACAGTTTTTTTCTGCACACCTACGCCCATTAGCTTTTTTCAGTCTGCGCACATGCACTCTGTGCGCCTCTGTCTCCACTGAGACCCGCGCACCTATGCAAAAAATTCACATTGTAAGGTTTTTGAGATTTGGGGAAGGCCCTTAGCCTTCTTAAAAGTGATTTCAAGCATGTTTTAAGATGCACCACACTTAGTCCCCTCTTCATATAAAGGGATTAGTCAAAAAACATAGGCACTTAGGGGGTTAAAATCATTATTTCCTCTTTTTCTTTCATTTTCTCCACATGGATAGCTTGTTTTGACTAAAAATATAAGTTGGAAATCATTTGTAATCACATCTAACTTGCATTGGGACTAGAAGTTGGATAACAATCGCTTAGTATGCTCTTCTCTCCCGCCTCCAAGCGACCTTGAGAATCAGAAAAAGATTGTGAAACAATTTCATCTCCCTTAGGAAGATTAAAACCTTTAGGGGAGGACACCATCCCTTCTTAGGGACTCCTCTTAGTTTATTTTTTCAAACACATCTTAAGATTGTAACGGGCCCATACATGCCCACATGCGACAAAAATAGGATAGTGTTGAAATTTACTTTCTTAGATCAAATCACTAGGGAAGTTTAAAGGTTTTGTAACGGGCCCACACATGCCCACATGATCACAATCTAGGATAGTTTCAAATATTTTCTTAGATTAAATCACAATAGGGAGTTAAAGGAATAGTAACGGACCCACATGTCCACATGCTAGCTTCCTAGGGACTTTTGAATTATGCAAAGTTGTACCAAAGGCACTTAGTTAATTAGGTAATCAACACATGTAAGGATCAAGTGAAGTCCACATGCAGCAAGGTCACACCTAATTCATTAAAAAATTGGCACACTTTCACTCATTCACACACAAAAGTCACTTATGACTCACATAGTTTCTTCTTGAAATGTGGAGGTCAAAGTAAGTTTCCTCCAAAGGGATTCCGAAACACCCCACCCTTTTCTTGACAAAACTATCCACTCCCATTTAATTTCAACTTGGTTGGTTCACACCCCCAATCTCTCAAACAACTACATCTAAAATTTTTCTAAAAACTCACTAAGTTTTCCTCCACATGAGGTGCCAAATGATTTTTTTAGTCTAGGTAGGATTTTGGGGATAGGCATCCAAATAACTCCCTGTTATCTGGTTCTCACATTGTCAAAACCATAGAAGTTGTCAAATAGGGAACTGAAAATCCTCCAAGTCAAGTGTTCCTAACACCATAAGGTAGGGAGATACCCGTGAAGGGTTGAATGTCGAGGTCCGGTTATTCTGTGCGTCCCCCCTTGAGGCACCCACCTCTTGGATGGGATCCATCCCGTGACCCATTTCTTAGGCCAAAAATCTAAATGTCGCACTTTGACAGAGGTACCTAGTGACCAAATTTTAGGACATCTACCTAGGTGGAAATTATGGGCTGCAATTGCACCTCGATCAGATTTTGTGTGGCTATTGGGAAATATCACCAGCTCTTTTGGGATATGCCCCCTTTACCCCTCATTATAACTAATTGTTTCATCCTTCACTAGTTTCTCTTCCGGTGACTTCAGACCCCACTATTGAGTACTATTGGAAGGTCCAGTGCTATTTGAGAGGAAGGACGTTATGTCTTTTAGGACACGAGCATTTCTTTTCTTTGATTCCCGACATGGAAAAAACCCACTTATCCACATATATGCTTCTTTTTCAAACCACTTTATGTATGATGCACTTCTGATTACATTTTGATTTGGATATATATATTGTGTAAAGTTGAAAATTTACAACAAAGGTTCTTGTTTTCTTTCTCTCATCACATTTCACACACATCCACTCAGCTAGTTGGACATCATAGGGGACCCACAGAACCCCCGTCATTCCAGACACTTACCAAATCTCCCTCCTATTTTAGGGGCAGCTCCTAGTCTTGCCACCTCATCAGCACCACCTTCACACACTCCTGTGAGTGCTACTATCTTAGGATCAGCTTTGCTTGATTCCACATTACTTGGGTCCACTTCCCAACTCCCTCCATCCACTCGCTCTCCTTTACATGGAAGCAGCGGACCCACTTCCTCTCAAGGGGGAAGTACCAACCCACCTAGTCCCCCTCAAGGGTCAGGTTCACAAGATACTTACACCATGGATGGAGCTAATCCTCCCCCCCCATTGTAGATGCCATATTTGGCCTCTCTTAACATACTAAATCTAAGCAAAATCACCAATGATCCTATATTGCATGACCCCACATGGCCTGCAATGCCCACCAAACTACCTTCAGACACCCCTAAGTTTGAAGGAAAGGCAGGAGATGACCCTGCCAACCATGTTATGAATTTCCACCTATGGTTCTCTTCCAATAGCATTATGGATGATTCCATTAGACTATGATTATTTCAATGCACACTCACTGGCCCATCAACCAAATGGTATGTAGGTGAAAAATCAGGGTCCCATGCAACTCTCGAGTCCTTGGCCAAAGCATTTTTGACCTTCTTTCAATTACCAATCTGTCATGACAATGGTCTTGAACTACTCTCTAATTTCAAACAAACCTCAACCACACATATCACTGATCACATTCACGAGTGGCATAGACGATGTAGTTTATGCAAAGCTGAAACCACCAAACAATAGTGTCCTGACTGGTTTCTTAGATCACTTGTCTCTCTCCTCGGTAAAGATGTAGCTTCCACCTTCCCTCAGTCCGAAGAAGAAGCCATCAGTAAGGCTCAATAATACGACCTCATCTATTCATAATCAAGATACTTATACACAAAACTTCCTGACCTCCCCAAACCTGTGCCATTTGGTCAAGACAAACCCGGGATGTCTCACTCAGCAGATGGATTGATTGGTAATACCACACACCACAGTCCTCAACCCCCCCCNTGTTGTTATTCCTCCGCCCATCAGTGGGCCACCACTAGTACCCCCACTACACCCACCTATCCAGACAAGTTCTGGTACCCCCTCTACCTCAGCTTATACTATGAGTACTAGCGAAAGCACCATGCCTTCCTATGTACCTTTCAGATCACAACCCCCATAGAATCCGTACTTTCCCTTTCTTGGTCCTCCACAACCCATGGCCCCCACACACCCTCACGCTGGGGTGAATTTTGTTCAACCCTCTCCCGTTTAGCAATATCAAAAATTTGAACAGTTGAATACAGCAAATCCGACCCATCCGTCGAATAATGACAAAAATAAAGGAAGGAACGGGAACAATAACAACCCAGGCCAAGGCAGGAATCAACCCCAACAAAACCAACTGGCTAGGGGCAAATAGAACCAAGGGAATCAAAACCCTCAAGGGGGTAATAACAACAGGCGTCAAAGGAGAAATAACAATACTATCAAAACCAATTTCCCTTGTGCCCTTTGCAGTGAGTTTGGTCATTATACTCATCATTGCCCCTAAATGGTTGATTTTAAATGGTTGAAAGACTCAGGTAGTCTAACACATCCTCCAGCACAACCTTCCCCTTAGAAGGCCCCACAACAATACGTGCAACAACCCCCCCCCCAACCGTGCTGCAGAATCCCATTCCACACCAAGGTGTGATAAACACCCAATAGGACACGTAGCCTCCCCCACCTCAGGTGGGACAGTACCTCAATCCAAACAATCCAACAGATCGCACGATCCTCCTCACTAGTGAGGAAGAAATCCTTCTACAAACACATAATCGTCAGTACCATGCACCCGCTGAGTCCCCTCCCATTCCTCCAGAAACAATTCCCACACCAACAGGACCCCCATTGGTGACCCCTCACCCTAATGCAGAACCACCTCTTCGCATCCCTCGCATCCCATTGCGCAGGAATGTCCACAACCCTCAGGCTGGGGCAGCTCATAATTACAATTTGATTGATGACTTAGCACAATCCCCGGCTGCGATGTCAGTCTTAGAAGTCCTTCAGACTTGTCCCACTCAGTGGAAATCATTACTTTCTACCTTGGGGGCAGTCAACCCTGTAGATACTCAACTCATTCATTTGATCTCGACAGTGGAGAACCTCACCTTCCCACTTTGATCGCTTTCCAAATCCCAGTGAAAATACGGAACATTACAGTTCATCGATGTATCATCGATGAAGGTGCATCTACATGCATTATGTCCAAATTTGTATGGCAGAAACTTGGTTCCCCCGAAATCATACCCTCTTCCATTACCTTATGATCTTATGACGGATGACCATCATCTCCTGAAGGGCTCTTCCAAAATGTCCCTATAGAACTCCGGGGCAAGACTATTCTCATCGACATTGAAGTTATCGACACCCCACTCGATTATAATATCTTGTTCGGTCGTAGTGACATGTATGCTATGAAGGCAATTGCCTCTTTCGTATTTTGAACAATGATGTTCCCCCACAACGCGAAGATCATTACCATTGACCAAGTCTCACATTATGAGCCTAACCCGTCTGCCAACATCGATAACAATCTCCCTCTCATCCACACGAGTCATGACACATACCCACTCATTGAAATGGGTCCCAGAATTTTCAAAGATCCATAATTGTTAGGAACTTACCATGGAGCACCACCGCTCCTTCATCCGTCCAATCAAGTATGCATCATATCATCTAATGGAACTGGCATAGAAGATACCCTTCCTCCTAGAGAGGCTTCTATCATCTCTGACATCCCACTAGTCACAAAGCTCCCACCTCATGAGCCTCCTGTGAACTCGTCGGCCCCACCAGTCCATGATTTCACCTCTCCCCAAGGCCATATCCTAGTATGGGAGATAGTTCCCCAAGACATTACTCAAATCCCCTTCTTTTACCCCCCACCTAGCGTATAATCTTTCCAAGTCACCGCAACACTTACCCTCCCTAAGATGGTGTTATAAATTCTAGTTTGGTATTTACATCCACCAGAGATGGTCCCTCGACCACCCCCACCCCCCCAAACAGAATAAATCCCAATGATGATTCCCATACTCACTCCCACCATACCCTCTCCACCCCCACTCACTACTCTCGCTGCTACAACTGGGGGTAGAAAAAAGAAGAAGGAGCCCACAACTCCACTTCCCCTACACGTCCAACCCCCTTGCGCGCTATGTAAGAAAGATGGACACGAAACCAACAATTGCCCATCTCTACCGGAGTTACGAAACTTGATTCCACTCAATCAAACTCCATCAACACTCGCCACCATAGCAAGCACTACCGTTACCACCCCTCACTCAAGTAGTAAAGGGCTGCAAACAAAATTCTCTTGTGTTATATGTTCAGAATATGGCCATTATACACACCATTTCCCAGCACTACCACGCTTTTGACAGACATTAGCCGCAGTATGCCAAAGCTTCTAGAGCGAACCCAGTCCAGCTATGTCATCCCTACCAAAACTCACTGACATCCATTATTTCACAACTTCAGTCAATGAACATATGAGATGCCCTTGCTCTCCATGTGAATCCTTAGATCATTTTACATACTAGTGTCCTATGATCATTGAATACAGGCAATGCCAATTGACCCTGCTTCAATGACCCACAGAATCGATGGTTGACCTTCCCTCGTCACTAGAGATTCTTCATCTCATTTCTCCCAAACCTGAGGCCATCCCAATGCCTCCATGGTTCGTGGATGACTTATTCGAGGATTCACCGCCAAATCCCCCCAATTCTCCCGCTCATTTCCCTACAGAAATTTTACATCCAACTACCACGGGTACTCCTCAGTATTTCGATATTTGGTTTATGTCAAGTGAACCATCACAATTCCATTGCGACATTCCCCCTGCTTCTTCATCACCAGGGGGAAACCACACGACAAAATTCACCGATATCACTCTTCACGACCCCTTGTATTCCCACCAATTCCACTATGACGAGGAAATACTCGAAGAGTTAAACACCCCTGACTAGCCATGGGACGTGCTACACCACCGAGTGTTCTTATTTCTATAGGAATCCTCCATGCCTCCTAACCAATACCCCATATACGCAGTCAAAACCAATGATTTTATCCCATTAGGGCATATCGACTGCTTCAACAACCCCATTCCTGCCCCTGATGCTTTTGAAGAAGGAAACATGGCTAACATTTCCCCGACCATCAAAATCGACATTTCCATCAAAAATGGCATCGTCGAGGAAATCACTATTGGAACTGCTTGCACTCCTAAAGAAATCACCGCCTATAAATCCCTCTTCTAGAAATATTGGGATATTTTTTCATGGTCATACACAGAAATGCTTGGCCTCGATCCCTCTATCATCGAACATCGCATCAACATCTAGCCCGACATTACACCCGTTTGTCAAAAATAACGACCGCTACACCAATCCAAAGCAGTGACCATCAAAGCCGATATTGACAAATTACACGTGGCTGGGTTCATCTAACCCATCACCTATACCTCATGGGTTTCCAACCCTATACCTGTTAATAAAAAACAGGGAACTATCTGCGTCTACACGGACTTTCGCTATCTCAATCACGCATGTCCCAAAGACAACTTTCCAACACCTTTCATCGATCAAATTATCGACGACTGCGCAAGCCATGAGGCTCTATCCTTCATGGACGATTTCTCTAGTTATAATCAAATACAAATCCACCCAGCCGATCAGTACAAAACCGCATTCACTACCCCTTGGGGTACTTTTGCATATTGTGTCATGCCTTTTGTCTTAAAGAATTCTAGTGCAACTTTCCAATGGGCTATGACATACAATTTTCATGATCTGGCTCTATCATCCTCGCATACTTGGATGACCTCATAGCTCGATCCAAGAAACGCACCCAACATATTGATGATTTACGGATCATCTTCCAATGGTGTCATCAGTACAACATCTGTTTGAATCCCCTCAAGTGCGTATTCTGCATCACCACGGGGCGCCTCCTCGGATTCATCATTTCCCAAAGTGGTATTACCGTGGACCCCCTCAAATTCCAAGATATCACTGAAATTCCACCTCCCAGGAATTTACGTCAACTCCATAGCCTACAAGGAAAGGCTAACTTTCTACAACAAATTGTCCTAGACTATGCCACTCGCGCACACGGTTTCCTTCGCTTACTATGCCATTACATCCCATTTTTCTGGGATGAACGTGCCCAAAATTCATTTGATGATCTTAAAATGGCACTCTCCAATGCCCCTTTAATTAGTGCACCCGACTACAATCACAACTATATCCTCTACATATCAACCTCGGCCATCTTAGTAGCAAGAGTTCTCGTTCAAATCAGTGATGGCAATCATGAGCATGTCATTTATCACGTCAGTAAAAACCTCTCAGGGCCACCCTTGAAGTA
This sequence comes from Picea mariana, assembly GCA_032191745.1. Classification (NCBI taxonomy): domain Eukaryota; kingdom Viridiplantae; phylum Streptophyta; class Pinopsida; order Pinales; family Pinaceae; genus Picea; species Picea mariana. The sequence continues at coordinate 57,506 of JASDQU010099961.1, forward strand.
CAAACACAAAGAGAAACTAGCCCTTGCAGTCATCCTCGCAGTCCAGAAACTGTGTCATTACATTCTACTTCGCACAAATAAGGTTGTAGCAGATTCCAACCCTATGCAATATTTGCTCAGTCGTCGGCAAATTAATGGAAAATTTTCCCGATGGATCATTATCCTTCAGGAGTATGATCTTGAATTCTCAACACCCAAGAGCAAGAAATCCCTCATCCTCACCGAACTTGTCATGACCCTCCCCTCTGACACAACTAGTGCCCCTGTCAACACCGACTTTTCTGACGAATACCTCTTTTACATCACTTCGGATGATCCTTGGTATGGTGACCTCGTTTTCTACCTCTGAACTCAAAATTTCAGTAACCACCTTTCACGAGATGATCCTCATTGCATTCGCCACCAAGCCCACTGCCACCTCCTCATCGGAGACATATTATACCGGCGAGGGGTCAACACCATTCTTCATCGATGCCTGACCATTGACGAGGCCGATAGAGTATTGAAAGACTGCCATAGCGATGCATGTGGGGGACATCTTTTGGGAATATCCACTACTCAGAAGATCATACGAGCAAGTTACTTTTGGCCTACCTTGTTTCACGATCGCATTCATGCCATGAAACGGTGCGAGAAGTGTCAGCTTTACACCAACAAAGCTCAAGCACCACCTTCTCTTCTTCATCCAGTCATCATTGCCGGCCCTTTTTGTAAATGTTGCATCGACTTCATGACTTGCAATCCCCCCTCCAGCAATGGCCACAAATACATTGTTGTCGTAGTCGATTACTTCACAAAATGGGTGGAAGCTATGCCCACCTTCAACAATACCACTGACACCGCAATGTGTTTTTTCTTTAACAACGTCATATCCTGCTTTGGAGTACCACTCCAACTAGTTTATGATCACGGGAAACACTTCGAGAATGAGATTTTCGTCCAACTCTCATCTCGGTTAGGATTCTCCCACAAGTTTTCCTCACCATATTATCCTCAGTATAACAGACAGGTCGAAGTAGTTAACAAGGTTCTGAAGACCATGTTACAGCGCACGGTTAACAAACATAAGACCAATTGGCATCATATGTTATTTTCTGTTCTATGGGCTTACCGTACAGCTGTGAAAACAGCCAGTGGTTTCACACCATTTCATCTAGTCCATGGGGTTGAGGTTGCTCTTCCCATCAAGTACGAAATTCTCACCTTACGCATCGTAATTTATCTATTACCCGACACTACTCCAATGGAGTAGCGCTTGCTAAACTTAGAGTCCCTAGATGAAGATCGTCGATCTTCATTACAACACAATGAGGCAGCTAAAAGATGATCAAAAGCCACCTTTGATCACCATGTCAACCTTCGCTCATTTCACGAAGGTGACCTCATCCTTGCTTACAATATTGCTTATGATACCTTCAGTCATGGCAAATTCGAGTCACTATGGCATGGCCCCTACATTATCCAACATTTCCTCACAAAAGGCACATACATCCTGGCCTCTCCCGAAGGCCTCTCTCTTAAAGAACCCGTCAATGTGTTATACTTAAAGAAATTTTATGCCTAAGCATAGTCATTCTACTTTAGGTTATTTCTTTTATAGTGTTTTTAATCTTTTTTCCATCCCTCGCGTCTAAACTACCATTTGTGCTATTGACAGATGCATCCTCCACTAGCCTACCACATCAGTTATGCTGACGGTGCCAGTTGTTGGACACAAAATCTCACTTCGGCATCTTGGGCCCTCTATACCCCCTCACATGAAATGCTCCATTCGAGCGGCATATGTTTGGGATCAACCACCAACAACCAAGCCGAATACACTGTCGTCATTGGCCTCCTCGTCGATGCCCAGCATCACCGTATTCGTCACCTTAGCATCTTTCTCGACTCTCAACTACTCGTTCTCCAGCTCAATAATGTGTACCACGTCCACGATCCTTGCCTCTTTCACAAATACCTGTAGGTTAGAATTTTATCTTGACATTTTGATTTCATTACATTTACACATATTCTAAGACAATTGAATCAAATTACATATAACTTAGCTAACATTGTGTTAGACTGGCATATATCACATCAAGATACCTCTACACATACATAAACATATCAAAAACTTGTCACACCATCTATATAGATTAGACATCATCAAACATTAAAAAACACATGTAACCATCACATAGATCTCAAAATGTATACTCATGTATATATAAGTCGGTCCATAGTGTCATCCAAATGTTTATATACAAAAATACAAGTATCTGCAGGCCAGTGAAGCACCTCGGTACAAAATGGGCTCACAAGCCTATATACAAAAAAAACGGAAATACATAAAGCACCACTCACAGTGCCTTTAGAGCACCACCTCCTGCCCCTCCCTCAGGCGATGGCCCCCCACCCATTATTGGTCCCTCCTGACCGAGAGGTAACCGTCCGGTCATAGAAACACCTGCTACTGCTGCTCATTGTACCACAGCCTGCCACGACAGAAGAATCCCCACACATTGCTCCAGGATGCCCTCATCCTGGATACGTGACCACATGCCCTCAGGCATGCCCTTTAGCACCGCCTCCAGGAGACAACGTATATCCTCAAAATCAACTCCAACATCCGCCAGAGGAGCATGTGATGGCCCGACACCTGGGTCATCAAACTGGTGTCTCCTCGCTGCTCTCTCAGGCTCAACTAGTCTCGACTCGGCATCCTCACGTCGACATCTCTCTCCTTCCCGCAGCCCTCCCCATGGTTGTCTCCCTGGCTCTTGGCGAGACGACGCCCTCAACAACTCAACCTCGCACCCGCGAGGTGCCACATCTGCACATACAAACAAACAACAGATAATATCAGCATCTATACCAAACACACATGTCATGCTATCTCAAAAACAAAAAATATATATCAAATTCATCAACATACCTCGATGATCAAAAACCTCCCCTAGAGGTAACACCATGTCCGGATCATCCCAAAAGTCAACACCAGCATATGGGAACTGAAATATCACCTGCGGCATCTGCCGCCACACCTGTGCCGCCTTAGCCATAAAGAAGTGGCTACCCTCACCACCACTGTGGAAAATAAAAATAGTCTACCACCACCTCAGTCGTGGCTCTCGCGCCCCAGGAGCACCCAATAAAATCTTAGGGTGCAACATCAACACCCTCTCCAAAAACCAGGCCACTAGGATGGACCCAAAGACAAACTCTCCTGTATCAGTGGACCGACAATGGTTGAGCTACCCTACCATCCTGGCATGCAACGTAAGCCCCCAGTCGAAGTGCTCACCAGCTAGTACCCTCTCTATCACACTCAGCTGACCACCACTGATTTGTTGAGTCGCAAAAGACCCATACACTCTCACAATCATCACTGCTATACAGCGATGCGCTAGAGCATCCATTGCCCCGGTGCTCACAATGGAGCCTGACATAAAGTTCACCCTTGAACAGAACCTCCATCCCATTGTCACTAGTGCCACATCCCTAGGTAATACCAGCTCCACTAGTAGGGGCATTCCCTAGAACGAGAGCCCAGTCAAAAAATATATGTCCTCCACCGCAGTGAAGGAAATCTGCTCTCCCCACACCATGAAACAATGCAGGTCCAGACTCCACATCTAGATAAGGAAATGCAGGAGATACTCCTGCACCCGTATCAATGTGCACTCAAAGAACTTCAGCAACCCATAGGTTGCCAAAGTAGCACGTACCCCCAGATCCTCAATCACCATGGCATCCCTCAACTAGGACCAATCTCACTCTCGCCAACCAACTAGCATTGTGCACAATGATTGCCTCCAGCCACATAAAACAATCCCAAGTCAGCCAACTCGGCCATTAGAAACATTAAAAAGATAAGTTTTACACACGCCAACCTTACCCCCAAGGCACAGTTGTTTAACTCACAGGTGTGCACACATGCGTGCCTATTCACCCCACAGGCATGCACACATGCGCAACTATTCACCCCATAGGCACTCACATATGCGCACCTGTTCACTCCATAGGCGCGCACTCAGGCACGCCTATCCATCTCACAAGTGCGCATGCAGGAACACCTGCTCACCCTATAGGGGCACCTCCATGCGCCCCTGTTAAGAACACAGGCATGCATCAAAGTGCGCCTGTCCACTACACAGTCACGCACACATGCGCGGCTGTGTAGCCAACAGGCACACACATAATGCGCGCCTTAGTCCCCCGTACGGGCACCCCCATGCGTAGCTATCCAGATGGTAGGCGCGCACTTGTGCACGCATATTTCTGGATCGCTTGCGCACTTGGGGGCCCAGATCCCTAAAAACCCCCTGTACGACCCTCCATATAGCCCCTGCCCAAAAATGGAAAACCTAATTCTATGCAGGATGATCAAACTACTAACCTGAAGCTCGCTAATCCTGGATCGACTGCCCTGTTCTCCCAGAATCTCCTAATCTTCTCTGAATACCTCTTGTCCAGTCACTCTGGCAGCAAGTGCAAATGAGGTGGCAATGTGGGCCCTACAGCTATATATAGGCCTTTCCACCAAACTTCCCAACACCATTCCGGGAGCTCCGAGTGTCCATTCTTCGATCCGTCCTCAGCCACGGGATTAACATCCCATCATCTACATCACGACAGTCCCCAGGCCACTTTTTCTCCTTAGCCCCCCAGGTGCCATTTTTTCATACCCCGTCCAGGTAAGCCTACTCATTTTCAAAGTTATCAAATAAATACTTGTATGATTCGATTCTCTTCAAATATTTTTCACGTCAGGTATTTGGTTTTCATGTGTACAAGTATTTGGTCATCATACATCAACACCACCCCTTCAGGTATATAATCAGCACTGGCATGTAATCATTCCCTTTGAATCTCACTTGCATCTCCAGTCACACCCTCTGAAATTTACCTCTAGGATCCCCATCTCCGGCTTTGCAGTACCAACACCTCCATTTGCATCTCCGGTACTATCACCCAGTAGCACTCTCCCCCACATGAGTTGTTCCATTCATAGCACCCTTTTTCACATTGACAGTCATGCTGTTTTTCAACCCTTTAGGGATGGGAGACCTGATCATCTTACATTATGTTACGAATCAGCCACATACTCATTCTCCTCATTTTTCTAGCTTTCCCACCAAACTCCTAGATTATCTCTTCAAGGTTCTATTTTTTACCGCACCTCCGCAGTATCATGAACCCTCCATTTCATCCACAATCAGTTTGCCCATCTGCAAATTTCCCTTCATTTCACCTACCTCATATAGAAACCCACCCATGGGGCCCCCACCCTCCACCAGTTCTCCAAGCAAATTGTGCCCTACCCGAGCCAACCATATTACATTGGGGCATCCGTTTCTGTATTTGTACACTCATCCCACATTATTCTTTATTTATTTTACAAACGCCTTTGTTTCCAGCATTTGCATTACTTTTTTGTCGTCACCTTTGGTGACCTTCTTCCCTTTTTGGCAAACGCAACCCATGTCGCCCTTGGTTGGGGCCCTCCTTATCATCTACCCTTGTTGACATCGTCCATATCCTCTGAGTATCCCACAGGTCACTTACCTCTACCCTCTGAGTTTGTTCACTTTGTCCCGCCTCTGGCACAACTTATCCCACGTCTTGTTGTCCCCCTGACACTCGACTTAGTTGAATGTTTGCGGCCACTTATATACTTCACATATGCCCCCAACCAAGGGCATTCTTGAGTCTCCATACATTTTGACTTCGACCATGTACCTCCTCTAGTTCCTAACCTATTACCCTGCCACATCTGCATTACTAAAGAGTTAGAAGAGAGAAACTCACAAGAACAAAAACATACATAAATAAAATGAGATAACAAGTATCAACACATTACAATCTCTTTCATACTCATCTTTAAGATACACAGTTATGGATAATAATATAAATCATATCTCTATATATTATAATTCAAATATTATTTTTTTATATTATCATGGTGAATCATGACAAATTACAATCTTTTTAACACTCAATTTTAAAATACACATAACTATTATAAACAATAATGATATAAATCAAATATCTATATATTATAATTCAAATATGGTATTTTCTATTATAATTGTGAGTCATCACAAGTGCTATAAAACCTTTTCCATGTGGATCAAAACCACTCTATTGAGAAGCCCTACCACATGGATCAAAACCACTCTATTGAGAAGCCCATAATCTCGTTGATATTTACGCATATTGTAATCTAGACAATGGGTTGAATTGTTTGTGCATTGTATGAATTCTAAATTGTTATCACATATAGCTATCAAAAGGTTGCAGGAAAACCAAGTCCATGGTTTGAACATATATCATCCTTGAGAAGAAATCACAACACTCAGAGAAATCCATTTCGAGCTTGAATCATCAACAAGAAGGTTTTATTTTCAATAGTGTAAATCCCATAACCAGTTTGGATCAACAGCTCTCGGGCGGTCAGGATTTCAAAGTCGCACAAGGATTAATAACTAGGCATAGGAGTCGAAGTATCGAAGTAAATATGAGCCATTGAAGGCTGAGGACATGTGTCGATAGATCTCACACATCATAATATTTACTTCGGAGAATTACACAAGAAGGAAAAATCCAACTCACGAAGTAAATCTCAGCCATCCAAATATAGAGGACATGTGGAAGCAGAGCCCTCACTTTGGAGATACAGAACTCCAGAGTATTGTGGGAGTTATGCATTGAAAAGTCCCAAAGAGCCAAAGCCCAAACTCTTGAACTAATTGTAGACCGTTGATCTCAAACCAACAAGGACCATTGATCTTTACAGAGTATCACCAGGAGCCTCGAATTCCTAAAGGTCTCGAAGAAAATCTCATTCATTCGAATCAAAAGGCCATGTGTCACCAACTCTCTCACTTCAGGAATTTGGTGCTTCATAGGATTGTAAGAGTTGTGCATTGAAAAGTCTCGAAGAGCTGAAGCCTGAACTCCCGAAATAAATCTCGACCGTCCAAAAAAAGAGGACACGCGACACCAAATATCTCACTTCGTGAATTTGGGACTTCGGAGAATTGCGTTAGCAAGCATGAGAAAAAGTCCCAAAGCCCAAACTCTCAAAGTAAATCTTGTTTGTCCAAAACAAGAGGACATGCGATGCCCAATCTCACAATTCAGAAATTCGGCACTTCGGAGGATTGAAAGTGTTATACATTGGAAAGGCCTGAATCCCAAACTCTCAAAGTAATTGTGAGTCATTGATATCCACAGTAGGAAGTAGGGTCCATCCAAGAGGGGTGTGTGGAATAAAAAGTAGGGCTTTCCCAGATTGTAGATCACGACAAGATCGACAACCATGCTTCATTACGGGGATAGAAATTTCTCAAGCGTTAAAATTCTTGAGCAATTACGCAATTGAAACCATGGTATAACAAAAGAGAAAAGTGGTGGAAGGTTGTGAATTGAGGGCTCAAAAGTGGTGTAAATCCAAACCTCCTTCGACATCCCTACAATCATGTGCTTATATAACTTCTAATCCAAGAGCAGTGTGTGGCAGCCCCCTCGGCATTGCGCCTTGTGCTGACCTTGAGGAGGATTAAGTTAATGGAAAAAGACTGGTAGCTGAAAACGCAACTCAGTCCATAAATTGAAGGCATAGAAGCCATGGCCAAGAGGACTAGAATCTCATCCCGCAACACGAAAGAGGGAAGAAAGGCCCATGTTGATCTGAGTTTGCGTCTGACAAAGGAATACATGCATAGTCTAACAAAAGAATGCACATACAAAAGCATTGAACGAGATAGCCAGGTCACACTCCTGGCAATTGTGGACTGAGATGATTATAAAAAGATCAATCCTTATTTTGACGAGGTGGGGGTGTTCTTCATAGGATGGAGAGTCGAGTGAGTTTTAGGAGCAGGGCTCTATAATTTTTCAGTTTGTATGCCTAAGGGATTGGATTCTAAATATATGTTATTGAAGATTCCTTTGAATTGTTTTTATCAGACCATCCTCTTAGTTTACACACTATTTATGATTTCCTTCTTGTCTGAATGTAATCTCTCTGATTTATGGATCCATGAGGCGATGGAGTTTCTATTTATATCATTCCCATCTTTCATAGTTCGTCAGATTTTCTTTTTTTTCCTTCTTGTATGAATGTAATCTCTCTGATTTATGGAACCCTGAGGCGATAGAGGTTTTGTTGCTATCATGCCCATATTTCATGGTTCATCATATTTTCTTTGTTTTTCTCATTGTTTGGATGTAATCTCTCTGATTTATGGAACCCTGAGGTGATGGAGGTTATGTTACTATCATACCGATCTTTCATGGTTGGTCATATTTTCTCTATTTTCTCATTGTCTGGATGTAATCTCTTTGATTTATGGATCCACGAGGATATGGAAGATCTGTTTCCATCATTCCCATTTTTCATGGTTCACCAAAAATTTTTTGTCCTCTTCTCCTCATCATCACATTAATCATTTTGTCTAATGGGCAGTTTAAATTCCTTCCTTATCGATGATACTTACGAATCCATAGCCCAGTGGTCTCGAAATGGTTTGCAATTACTTCTGTTATCTTTCCTTCTCTCTATAGTCTCATTGATCCACCTTCTCAAACCATCTTAATCCTTTTACTTTTATTTTCATGGGTACTGGGCTTATCCTCTTATAGTCAGAGGGTGATTCTCAGTGCTAACATTCATGGTGTCGTTTCTGGGGACGGAAGTGAAGATATCTTGCCTGGGAGAATGACAATGATAATGTCTGATCTTTGATGGTGAGCAAATACCAGACACATTCAGACTGCATATCATTCACTCGTCGACTCCATGATTAAATAATCCAGTAGTGACTCCACAATTTTAAGAAGTGATATTTTCATATGGAATCCATTTTGGCTTGGACATTTGATCCTTTTAATTTCTCTTATGTTCTTGAGTTTCCAAATGTTGTTCCTACTATGGATGAATGGGGTTATTTTTTTCCCATATTTAGAGAACATAGAGATGACAACCTTGCAGATCATTTGCTTGAGTTTCATGAACTCATGCATCAGTTGGGAATACATCATGAGGATGTATTAATCAAGATGTTCATGTACTCATTAGAGGGATATGCTCATGAGTGGTATCGATCCTTACCCCCTGCTACCATCTCCTCCGTGGAATAGTTTCATGGAGATTTCAATATGCATTGTCAAAAGTTTTATTCCTCTAAGTTAATTTGTCATAGTTGTTGTGAGGAGTATAAAGATTGTGTTCAGGATATAGCTAATTCTTATGAAGGTTGTGAGAATGAAGAAGATGCCTTGTGTTATCATTGAAATTTTGTCCGCAAATGGTTACAAGAATTCAACATCGTCAAACAGTTATGAGGTCACCCATGAACCAAAAATATCACAAAAACATTTCCAAAGGGTCAAAAACTATACAACTAGTGCAAAAAAGGGCGCTATAAAGACATAGGGTGCATGAACACATGCGCAAAACAGAAATGCAAGAATCATGCACATGCCGATGATGCGTGACTGTTGTCGCAAAAATCCACGCACCTGAGAAATGACGCATTTATGAGAGTGTTCATCCTCCCACCCACTTCTGTTTTAGCTTCCAAGTTGATTTGACACTCAAATATGGACTCGATTCGACTGGGTGGCTCGTCAAAGACCTAGAAATGCCCTAATTAGCCTCTTTACACACTACAAACTAGTTGGACAATACCTCAAAGGAATGCTATAAAAAGGCCATGGATACACTTTATTTTTCAAGGAATTCATAGCAAAGTTATGCTGTCATTATTCTCTTGAGGAATCCTCTATCCTTATCAAAAGTATACTAGCATCATTGCATTGGGCAATCCATCTCACCCCTTGAGTGGATTAGCAAAGAATTATTTCACCATTTTCATTTTCATTTTCAAAGTTGTAAGAAGAGCTTATTTGTGGGGGTCCAAGAGCCCTCCCTTAGAGGAAGAAGGGACTCATAGTCCTCTTTCTTCTCGATGTTTTCTTTCACTAATATCATCCTTATCATTGGTGACATGGGTCTAATTGTTTATTTTGTCCTTATGTCCCTATGCTCATTAATTTAGTTGTTGTTTTATTTCTTAGTTTATTTCTTAGTTGTTATTTTATATTTCTTTCTCTAACCATTTTCCTTATAGCTATCCTACTTAGCAAACCCAACTAAGCTTGCAAGCACCTCTATTTTTCTCACTAAGGTGACGAAAGAGGTGCATCACCTTGGATGATGAATTTTTTTTTTCTCTTTCTTGTTCATCTGCATCTGATGAAAACTTTGTTTGTTGTCTCAATAAGGAAAGTGCAGAAATTGAGTCTATTCTGGAAGATTATATTCTTTATAGCCCTGTCTCTAAAATCCCTATATATGAGAAACCTATTTTTGAATCATATGATGATGATGATAAGATATTTCTTCTTGGATTGAATGTTGAAAGGAAACCTGTGTTTGATAATAAATAACAGTTTTCTCATGTTGGGAAGAAGATACCTCTTGTCATGTCATTCAAGACTCCTCCTCTATTTGATCATTATTGAGACAATGGTGAATATGTTGAGGTGTTTTTTGAAACAAAGAGCATTAAAAATCAGCCTTCTGATGAAAATGAAAGCTTCTGCCAAGAGAATTATGTTAAGGAGAAAGAGCCATCTATTGATATACATGAGGCCATTTATTGCCATAAGCTAGCAGATGTTATTAGGGAAAACAAAGAAGAAGTGGATCAACAGCCTGCATCAACCTTTCACTCACATGCTCTTGCCAAAGACATTCAGCCAGATGTGAGCAACTGTAAAATAGAGCATTCTTTATGTTATCAATCTAGTAGGTTTCATCACCTATTTTGGGATCCTATGGGATCCTATGGGGGAGTACATGGAGTTGCATTTTATCCATGTATTGAAGCCTCAAATCTTTATCTTGCCTTTAGCACTAGGAGGAGATCTGAAGAATGTAAGCGATTTTCTATCACAGTTTCATTATCCTTTGTTGACCAGTGATAGAGTAAATAAGTTTTTAGTTAGGAGGTTACTTGAATGGCTCTGGTGGAATTTTGCTTTCACCTAGCACATTGTAAAAACTAGTTAGTGTATGTTTGTACATAAATAAGCTCCTTATGGAGCATGTGTTTTTTATTTATTTTCAAGTAGATAGTGTACATATCAACCTGTGGTCCTTAGTAGGATTTTTTTTTAGCTCAACTCCACAACCCAAAGGCTAAGACACTAGAACTGCACATTCTTGGAAGCTCACACAGAGCATGCCATCCCCTGTGGAGCTAAATGTTATCACATATAGTTGTAAAAATTTCATAGGATGACCAAGTCCATGGTTTGTGGAGATATCATCCTTGAGCACAAAGCGCAACATTCAGAGGATTCCATTTCAGGCTTGAATCAACAACAAGAAGTTTTGGTTTTCAACAGTGTAGATCCCATAAGCAGTTCAGATCAGTGGCTTTGAGGCGGTTAGGATTTCAAAGTCACGCAAGGATTAATGACTAGGCAAAGAAATCGAAGTCCCGAAGTAAATCTGAGCCATTGAAGGTTGAGGACACGCATCAACAGATCTTGCACATTGAAAGATTTACTATGGAGAATTGCGTGATTAAGTAGAAGCAAACTCCTGAAGCCTGAACTCCCGAAGCAAATCTCGTCCAAATATAGAGGATGCATGGAGGAAAATCCCTCACTTCGGAGATATGACACTCCAGAGGATTGTGTGAGTTATGCATTGAAAAGTCCCAAAGAGCCAAAGCCTGAACTCTCGAACTAATTGTGGACCATTGATCTCAAACCAGCAAGGACCGTGGATCTTGGAAAAAGTATCACTAGGAGCCCCGAAGTCCTAAAGGTCCCAAAGTAAATCTCAGTCATCTGAATCAAAAGACCACGCGTCACCATATCTCTCACTTTGGGAATTTGGCGCTCCAGAGGATTCTAAGAGCTATGCATTGAAAAGTCCCGAAGAGCCGAAGCCTGAACTCCTGAAATAAATATCGGTCGTCCAAAACAAGAGCACACGCGACACCATATCTCTCACTTCATGAATTCAGCACTTCGAAGAATTGCGTGAGAAAGCATGAGAAAAATGCCTGAAGACCGAACTCTCGAAGTAAATCCCAACCATCCAAAACAAGAGGACACGCGGCACCTGATCTCACACTTCGAAAATTCGACACTTCGGAGGATTGAAAGAGCTATACATTGGAAAGGCCCGAAGCCTGAACTCCCAAAGTAATTGTGAGTCGTTGATCTCCGCAGCAGCAAGCAGGGCCCATCCAAGAGCAGTGCGTGGTAGCAAAAGAGGGGTTTTCCCAGATCACAGATCGTGACCAGATTGATGACCATGCTTCATTGTGGGGACGCAAGTTTTTCGAGTGTTAAAATTCTTGAGCAGTCCCGCAATCTAAACCATGGTATAACAAAAGAGCTACATGGAGGAAGGTGGTGAATTGCGGGCTCAAAAGTGATGTGAATCCAAACCTCCTTCGATGGCCCCATAATCATGTGCTTATATAGCGTCTAATCCGAGAGCAGCGCGTGGCGTCCCCCTAGGTGTTAAGCCTCGTCTCAATCCTAAGGAGGATTCAGTTAATGGAAAAGGACTTGTAGGTGAAACCTCAGCTCAGTCCATAAATTGAAGGCATAGAAGCCATTGCCGAGAGGACTAGAATGTCATCTTATGGTACCATAGAGGGAAGAAAGGCCCATGTTGATTTGCGTTTGTGTCTGAAAAAGGAATACATGCACAGTCTGACAAAAGAATGAGAAGACAAAATCATTCAACAAGATAGTGAGGTCACACTCTTGACAGTTGTGGACTGAATTGATTATAAATAGATCAATATTTATTTTGATG
>JASDQU010099961.1:82425-106550 GCA_032191745.1 Picea mariana
TCCCTGATGAACATATCTTTTACATCACTTTGGATGACCCTTGGTACGGTGACCTCCTCTTCTACCTCTGAACCCAAAAGTTCGATAACCACCTCTCATGAGACAATCATCATCATATCCACCACCAGGCCCCCCGCTATCTCCTCATCGGAGACATCTTATATCAGCAAGGGGTTGACACCATACTTCGTCGATGCTTGACTATTGATGAGGCCAATAGAGTCTTAAACGAATGCCATAGCGGTGCATGTGGGGGGCATCTTTCGGGAATGTCCACTGCTCAGAAAATCATCCAAGCAGGTTATTTTTGGCCTACATTGTTTCACAATTGCATTCACGCCATGAAACGATGCGAGAAATGTCAGCTTTATGCCGACAAAGCATGAGCACCACTTGCTCTTCTTCACCCAGTCATTACTGCCAACCCCTTCTGTAAGTGGGGCATCGAATTCATGACTTGTAATCCCCCCTCTAGCAATGGACACAAATACATTGTTGTCACAGTGGATTACTTCACAAAATGGGTGGAAGCTATGCCCACCTTCAACAATACCGTTGACACTGCAGTGCATTTTTTCTTTAACCACGTCATATCCCACTTTGGAGTACCACTCCAACTAGTTTCTGATCACGGGAAACACTTCGAGAATGATATTTTTGTTGAACTCTCATCTCGGTTAGGAATCTCCCACTTGTATGTTCAATTCTCTTCAGATATTGTTCACGTCGGGTATTTGGTTTTCATGTGTGCAGGTACTTGGTCATCATACATCCACGCAACCCCTTCAGGTATATCATCAGCATTGGCATGTAATCATTCCCTCTAAATCTCACTTGCATTTCCAGTCACACCCTCTGACATTTACCTCTAGGATCCCCATCTCCGGCTCTACAGGACCAACACCTTCATTTGCATCTTCGGTACTGTCACCCGATAGCACTCTCCCCCACATGAGTTGTCCCATTCATAGCACCCTTTTTCACATTGACACTCATGATATTTTTCAACCCTTTAGGGATGGGAGTCCCGATAGTCTTACATTATGTCGTGAATCAGCCACACACTCCTTCTCCCCATTTTTCTATCTTTCCCACTGGACTCCTAGATTATCTCTTCAAGGTTCTATTTTTTACTGCACCTCTGTAGTATCATGAACCCTCCATTTCATCCACAATCAGTTTTCCCCTCTTCAAATTTCCCTTCATTTCACATACCTCATATAGAAACCCACCCATGGGGCCCCCACCCTCCACCAGTTCTCCAAGCAAATTGTGCCCTACCCAGGCCAACCACTTTACATTGGGGCACCCATTTTTGTATTTGTACACTCATCCCAAATTATTCTTTATTTATTCTACAAACGCCTTGGTTTCCAGCATTTACATTCCCTTTTTGTCGTCACCTTTGGTGACCTTCTTCCCTTTTTGGCAAAATGAAACCCATGTCGCCCTTGGTTGGGGCACTCCTTATCATCTACCCTTATTGACATCGTCCATATCCTCTGAGAATCCCACATTTCACTTACCTCTGCCCTTTGATTTTGTTCACTTTGTCCCGCCTCTGGCACAACTTATCCCACGTCTTGTTGTCCCCCTGACACTCAACTTAGTTGAATGATTGCGGCCACTTATACTTCGCATATACCCCCAACCAAGGGTAGTATTGAGTCTCCATACATCTTGACTTCAACCATGTACCTCCTCCAGTTCCTAACCTCACCTAGTCGATTTCACGAAGCACTTTTCTTCTGGGAGTCACGTCCCCCTTTTTTCGACATCAGCATAGTTTTCAAGAAGGGCGACAGTATCTTGATTCTCATTACCTATCCAATGAGAGATATCGGATGGCACAGGGAGAACCACAATTCCTCCCTACTGTCGTTGACCCCCGTAACATTTGACTTCAACACTTTCTCATGTTACGATGGGTCTTACTTTGTGACTATTGCAGTTATTTCTTATATTTGCCAAAGACCTCTGAATTGGGCTGGGCTCTCAATGCCTACAGAATCTGTGATATTTATTACAGATGTCACTGCCTACCATTCAGAGTATGTTCCTCCGCAGAATTGTCTTTTGCCTTTATCATGACCACCCCTGAGGGCGCTAGAGTTGTCTACATCAACACATCATTCCTCTCTTGAGTTACATGAAACGAGCATGGGGCATGCCTGCCTCGTTTGTACACAGTTTATTTTTACACACCTTATGGAAGGTCGGGTTCTATAGTTTCCCTTCTCCCTCCAATGGGTAACTCTTGACAATCCTCCTATCACTCTCTCTTATAGAAACACTCTCAGTAGAAGAAACATTGATGGATTTCAGCTATACGTATGCTCCTAACCTCATCCATCAGGGGGCATATGTTGTCACTGAAATTTCGTCTGCAAATGGTTACAAGAATTCAACATCGTCAAATAGTTATTAGGTCACCCATGGACCAAAATTACCACAAAAGCATTTCCAAGGGGTCAAAAACTATACAACCAGTGACAAAATTAAAGGGCGCTATGAATACACAGGGCGCATGTGCACATGCACAAATAAAAAATGAAGGAATTGCGCACATGCGCCCGATGCACAACTGTTGTCACAAAAAGTCATGCACCTAAGAAATGATCCATTTATGAGAGTGGTCAGCCTCCCACCCACTTCTGGTTCAGCTTTCAAGTTTATTGGACACTCAAATCTGGACTAGATTCGACTAGGTGGCTGGTCAAAGACCTAGAAATGCCCTAATTAGCCTCTTTACACACTACAAACTGGTTGGACAATACCTCAAAGGAATGCTATAAAAAGGCCATGGATGCACTTCATTTTTCAAGGAATTTCATAGCAAAGTTATGCTGCCACTATTCTCTTGAGGAATCCTCTATTCTTATCTAGAGTGTACTAGCATCATTGCATTGGGTAATCCATCTCACCCCTTAACTAGATTAGCAAAGAATTCTTTCACCATTTTCAAAGTTGTAAGAAGAGCTTATTTGTGGGGGTCCAAGATCCCTCCCTTGGAGGAAGAAGGGACTCATAGTCCTCTTTCTTCTTGGTGTATTCTTTCACTAATATCAACCTTACCATTGGTGACATGGGTCTTATTGTTTTGATTGTCCTTATGTCCCTATGTTCATTAGTTTAGTTTTTGTTTTATTTCTTAGTTTAATTCTTAGTTGTTCTCTTTATATTTCTTTCTCTAACCCTTTTCCTTACAGCTATCTTGCTTAGAAAACCTGACTAAGCTTGCAAGCACATCTATTTTGCTCACTAAGGTGACGAAAAAGGTACAACACCATGTAATCAAGAAATTTCTTTCTTATAAACATCAAAAATGTTGGCTTCCTTGTGAGTGAGCTTAACTGGAATAAAATGGGCAGCTTTAGTATGCTTATCCACCACCACCATGATAGAATCATGTTGCTTGTTTTTTCTGGGAAGTTTGGTGATGAAATCCATTGTTACAACTTCCCATTTCCACTCAGGATTTGGTAATGTTTGTAGCAAACCAGATGGGTGTCTATGCTCAGCCTTTACCTTTTGACATTCTAAATGTTTGGCAATAAAATCAACAACTTCTTTCTTCATGCCAGGCCAATAATATTGGCTCTGGACAACTGCAATAGTTTTCTGATAACCTGGGTGCCCATCATAAGGTACATTATGCATTTCCCTCAATATCCATTTTTTCAATTACTAGGAATTTGGTACATAAATTTTTCCCCTGAACATGAGAATTTCATTATTATGTAGCTTGTATTGTTCAATTTTTTGCTGCAATTTACCAAATTGTAGTTTTGCCACTAATTCCTTGTAATGCAAATCTAAATTTGCAGCCTCCAAAATTATGTGTTTCAAATGTGATTGGTACATGCTAATGGCTATAGCATGCAATTCATGCACTGTTATGCTAAGTGCATTAGCCACTTTTTTCTCTTTTCCCTTGATATGCTTTATATCAAAGTCATAATCACTTGAAAGTCTAACCATCTGCTTTTCCTAGCATTTAGAGTTGGTTGATCAAATAAATATTTCAGACCATTATGGTTTGTCCTCAACTAAAACCTTTTCCCCATGAGGCAGTGTCTCCATTTCCTCAAGGCATGCACTATGGCTACCAACGCCAAATCATGAGTGGCATAGTTTCTTTCATGCTCCTTCAAATTCCTTGATTCATAACATATAACAAACCCGTTTTGACTGAGGACTCCACCAAGTCATTCTTTACATGCATCTATGCATACAATGAAGTCTTCATTTGGGTCTGCAATCCTTAGTATTGGAGTGCTTGTTAATAATTGCTTCAATTGTTGGAAGCTATTTTCACAATCCAATGTCCACTGAAACTTCAAACCCTTCTTTTGTAAGGAATTGATTGGGTGTGCTATCTTTGAAAATCCTTCGATGAATCTCCTAGAGTAGCTTGCAAGGCCCATGAATTATATTACCTCTGTCAGATTATTTGGTGCTACCATTCTCTAATGGATTGTATCTTCTCAGTATCCACTACTATCCCATCCTTTGAAATGATATGTCCCAAATAATGAATTTTCTTCTGATAAAATGAGCACTTGCTCAATTTGGCATACAATTGATGTTCCCTTAATACTTGCAACAACATCCTCAAATGATGCTCATGGTATTCTTTGGACTTAGAATATATAAGAATTTCATCCAAAAAGACAATGACAAACTTGTCGAAATATTCTTGGAAAAAAACCATTCACTAAGCACATGAAAACAGTTGGTGCATTTGACAACCCAAATGGAACCACTGTGAACACATAATGACCATACCTTGACTTTAAGGTGGTCTTTCTGATATATTCCTCCTTAATCATTACCTGATGGTGTCCTGAACTGATATCTATCTTGGAAAACATCTTTTCATCCTTCAATTGATCAAAAAGGTCATCAATCCTTGGAAGAGGATACTTGTTCATTACAGTCACTTTATTCAACTGTCTGAAATCAATGCACAATATTAATGTCCCAACTTTCTTCTTCACTAACAAGACTAGGGAACCCCAAGGTGACATACTTGGGCGTATATACCCCTTCTTCAGAATTTCTTCAAGCTGCATTTGTAACTCCTTCAGCTCCGCTGTACTCATTTTGTAAGGAGTCTTTGACACTGGAGCTACTCCAGGCATTAAATTTATAGAGAAATCAATACCTCTTTTTGGGGGTAGTCCGGGTACCTCCCTAAAAACATCTTCAAACTCTTTTAGTACTGCATAATATTCCAAATTTGACACCTTATCCTTAGGTTTCTCTTCAATATGAGTTGCAAATATTTGACACCCTTTTCTGTAACATCTCTTTAGCTACAATGCTGAAATTTGTCTGATGGTTACTGCCCTAGGAATTCCCTGCACTTTCCTTATTTTCCCTTCCTCATCCAATCAAGTAAATGCCTTGTTATGACATTCAATCATAGCATGATGTTGGTCCAACCAATCCATCCCAATTAGATAGTCATAGGAACCTAAAGGTAAGATGTTCAAATCTTCCTTGGTGCTCAGTCCATTCTTGTCCATAAGACATGACTTAACCGTCGCATTAACTTTTCTTTTGGCTCTGGTGGACAGCTCCACCAACCAAGATTTTCCATGCTTTATTCTTGGGAAATGCAAAATTTCCACCATATTAGGATCTATATAACTATGACTAGCTCCTGAATCAATTAAAATAACGATGGTTTGGTTGTTGATCATACCTTCCATTTCAATCATATGTGACTGATACTCTACTTTCTTGTTGTCTAGGGCTGCATAGATCCTTGGTACATTTTTTCCCATGTCCTCCACTATTTCAACTTGATGTACATTGTGGAAAGTCCTCGTGTTTTCACCTCTGTGAGGAAAATCTATGAACATATGATCTCCTTTACAACCCCAACATTAAATAGGTGGTTGCCTTAGCCTTTGAACCCCTATCTCAATCATTCTGGGTTCTCTAGAATTCGGTTGTCCCTGAGGATTATTTCTGAAGAATGGTGGCTTAGATCCCTTCTTCCTCTGATCCACCTTGAATTTATTTTTTCCTTCCCAAGATTTTTGGAAAGTTGGCCTTGATTTTAGCTGATCATATAGGCATTTAGCTCACCTTATGGTCTCCTCCAATGTCTTGGGATCATCATATTGTATTTTGTCATTGATGAATGATGGAAATCCACTCAAATACCTCTAAATCTTAACTGTTGCATCCTTAATGAAAGAAACATACTTCAATAGTTCTAAAAACCTTCTCTCATATTCATCTATTGTCATACTCCCTAGATTCAGTTCAAATAACTCTTTCACTTTCTTGTCATAATATCTCTTGGTCAAGTATTTCTTCTCAAAATACTTCTTGAATTCTCTACAAGTAATATTTTTCTCTTTAATGTGTTGCACCTACACAGGCTGATCCCACCACATGGATTCCTTTCCCTTGAGTTGGTAGATATAAATTCTACCTTCTTCATGAGAAGAATAATTATGCAATTGAAAATGCTTTCTCATGCCCAACAACTATGTTTCTGCATCTTCATTCTTCTTGTGCTTCCCATCAAATGTAGGAGGTTTTATTTTGTTCATTTCTCCTCACAGTTCATCCAACCCAGAACTCTTATGCTTTGTGACAGGGGATGGACTTGAGATATTTTTTTCTCTCTTATTGGAATGCCTTAGGGAGTGGTGGTGATGTCTGCTAATACTTCTTATTCTTCTTTTCTGATCAGGACGCCTGTGACTTCCTAATTTTCTTGAGAAACTCTCCTTATCCAATTTATTTTCTATTTTGTTCAAGCTCTGCATTAACTTCATGTTGAAGACATCTTGTTGCTCCTTGTATCTCATAAGCCTTTCATTATCATTTTTATGGATTTGGACATCCTTTTGCAAATTTTTAATGGTCTCTACCATATTCATGTTTTCATCTCTTCCTTCTTCATGTCCATTCGAGTTTGTTCATTCAATGCCCAAATGGACATCCAACCCTCTGATCTCATCTTCCTGGTTGTAAGTCCCCTATGCCTCTTCCATTACTATGGACTCTATGTTGATTCTGATCTGATCCAGTTGTTTTTAACTCCAAAAATGTGCAGCCAATAAAACTTTGTGAGGTTAATTGTTTCAACAATTCCATGAAAAATATGAACCATTCTAGTTTAATAATATATCAAAACTCTTTCTTCTGATTTTCTTAAAAATTGAATGCCTAGATAAATTTTCTAGGTGAATATTTAGATTCCTCTATCCAATACCTTTCCAACACCCACTCCCATGTTCAATTTCAAGTCTTGAGCAGAACCTTATGGTTAATAGAAATTTTCCCATCAATTTTTTTCTATTCATTTTTCAGCTGGGCACAACTCTGTGCTGTAATTATGAAATTTCAAACCTAATCCATTGGAGTTTTCGTAGAATCTCAATTGGGTTTCTTCATATACATATTATGGACAATATTTCCAAGTTTCACCTTTTTATGGGTTCTGAGCTGCTAGTTACATCTTGCAGAAGTTCTAGGCCAATTCGTGTTTTTGGTCTAGAATGCTACATGTGCCTTATTTTCCATATAAAAAACTTTTAACATGCCCAAAAATTTAATTGAGCTTTGGGACTATCTTCCATGGTTCAGTATCCTTCCATTGACTTCTCTTGTGCCTCAATCTGATTCTGGGGCAGAAAGTTATGGCTCTGTGAAGCTAGTTGGGTCTTAAAATTTACCCTCCAATGTTTGTGTTGTAACTTTCTCATAAAAGCTTCGTTTGACGAACGGTTTACACCATTAGAAATCTCTATTAGATCTATTATATTTGAGATTTAGAAACATAGTGTGACTTGGCACACTTTGTTCTCATGGTTTTCGAGTACCTAAAAATGCTCTTAAGGACCTCAAAGACACGCTGCAAAAATATGGCATTCAAATAATATAAAACATCGCAGAAAATAACTGGTTTTCTGTTGTTATTCACCCTCCAAATGACTTCGCGTGCAAAAATTTAAACCTATAAGCCAATATTTGGCATGCACAACAACACCACAAGATAAATCATGCTCAATGCACCTATAACTATTGTGCATCACTTCTTTGTCGCGACAATAACTGCGTACTACTTTTGTGTCATGTGCCAAAATCCACCGCGCAAAGTTTAGGTTTTTGCACTATAAGATGTTGTGTGTAGTTTTTGTATCGCATGCTAATACTTCATGTGCATTTCACTCTACGCGTTGTACCATGCCAAATTTTAGTACATCCCTACCGTGCACCACTACTCTGCACACCGTTAACTAAACTGTCGCGCGACAATATTTACCCACATTGTGCATGGAACAACCAAACTCCTATGCGTTGTGACAATATTTTGCATTCCACGTGAACCATTATTATGTGTGTCTGCATGATGTAGACCATATTATGCGTATGCACACTGCACAATGCTAAATTTACTGTGTGCACCCGCACACCAACATTTTTCCGCGCGGCGCCAACATTTAATGCACGCACCAGCATGCCAAAAAAATTTCGCATAGTGCCAAGTTTTACATATCAAAAGATTTTCACTGCACATCATGCATTTTCAGTGCTCCCACCTATGCACATTCATTTTTACATGCATCAATTCCTTGTGAATTCCACTGCAGAAATTGGGGCCTTTGCTTAACTTTTTCCCCAATTTACCATAGACATTCTGCAACTATGAAATTCATTCAATTCCACCCCGGTAACATCAGTTCAACTTATGCAACTACAAATCACTGTGGGTTGATATATCTGGAATTAATTTATCCAAAAATCAATTCATGAATTGAGAGTTTTATTTACTAATCTCGCTCCATCTGTCATGGCTTCACTGTAACATCAAATTCGACCAATTCCAGGTCTAAATTTGCTAGTACAGATATTAAATCATTAATATCTCACCACTTGGCTGAATTTCTCAATGTTCTCATGAATTTAACAACAGAAATTGGGGCTTTTCCCAATTCCATGCCATTGCTTCTAAAATTTACCATGGACACTCTGTGGCTTGAAATTTGGCCACTTCGAAATTAATCCTCTATGAAATTTCTCTTCAACTCAACTTGCTCGACCCATTTATGCTAATTGTTGAAAATTGAGGCTTTGATACCATATTGTAATGTCTCTGACCACCCATGTTGAACCACGCTACATGAGAGAACGCTTTTGTTCTCTCTGCGGAACATGTTGTAACATACCCAACATCTAACTGAGCTATGCAACATAAATTTTTTGCACTGCATGCAATTAAAATATATATACACACAGACCTCTGGTAGAAACATATATATAAAATGTAAACATACAAATACATTTGTAAATGCACAGATTCACATGGAAATAACATTAAACGTATACATGCATCATATGCGGGCAATACCCATAAATATAAAGACAGATATAACCACTCATAAGATAAACCCATAAAAATACACTTGTAAATGACAATGCAACATGTAAATTTATCACACAACTGACATTTATCTTGGTAAGAATATCACCAACTACGTGCATACCTTCCACGAACCTCCCAGCCTTAGGCCACACTATTCATCACTCTCAACAGTGAGTCACCCCCAAGATAGGACTAAACTCCACTCGGGTAAAGGGATTCCTAACCAGAATAATGGCCCATAGACAACAATAAACACTCTGTCACACGTGTCAACTCAAAATAACATCCTACACTCTCTCCTTCCTGACATGCATGTCCCACCCCAGGAAGTGTGCCCATTGTCTGCCTAACAGACCTTCGACTGCCCCACTTCCTTTCCAGGCTTCAACAACAAGCTGGACAAAAAGTCTCAAAGCCCTTTTGCTACAGTTTAACACCTTCAGGAAATCAATTCCCAACAATTATCTCACCTAGAGAAATTTCTCACGGACCTGACAACCCGCCTCTTCAATATCCCATGGGCCTGACAACCAGATTCTTCAGTCCAACTCCCAATCTGACCAGCTACGAAAACTAGTATGGCTATGGATACAGGTTCTGATACAATGACAGGAAGTATGGAGGATAGATGAATGCGTGAGTTAATGGTCTTCCTGAGGATGAATGATGGGAGGAATGATGGAAAATATTCCCAAAATGAACTAAGTCCAAACAATAAGTATGCATGTCTCCAACTTGACACTTGTCATGTTGGGAGCTACTTTGGACCACTTGTCTCCATCCTTGGAACTTAGGATAAAATAATTATTCATGCTTTATATTTAATAAATATTAATATAATATTCCTTTTTGGCTTAAGCTCCCTAGCTTATCCCTTTTCCTTAGCTTTTAGCCCCCACCCTTTCCCAACTAGTGGAGTTCAGTCCCCCATACTCTTTTATCATGGTCTCTATGCGCACAACGATGTATTTTATATTAATGTTGAGACATATACACAAGTAGGCACACTAGCCTTTAACATATAGTCTCTTTGGCCTAATAATCACAAAATTGGATCACTAGCCTATAAAACACATCATATACACAAAGGATCCTTGGCCTCAAAATCACGCGCACTTAAGTTGTTGCACATGGTATCCAAGAATCTGAACCTTCCTCATTTTACTGCTCAGTACATGCGTGCACTATGCCATGAAATGTGCATACAAAAGTGATATCAAACAACTCACCAACTTAAGTACATTTTCATTTACATTTACTACTGGGTTCAACCTAGGGATATTACAAGGTCGAGGCAAATTCAAAGCATGTTCCAAAAGAGAAATATGTATAGGAGCCATGAAAATTTAAATACATTCAGACGAACGTCTCCACAAGGTTAGCTTGTCATCATCCCTCCTTCTAGCACTAACTGTTGAGAAGAAGTAAAATCCCTCCTATAACACAGGATAACTACCCGATCACAAGTCCCAATTAGACTTGTTTTCATTTGGGATGGTAGTTTTCAACTGATTCAGTGGGATTGATTTTCCACTTAACAAGTTTTCTCTTGGAAAGAGACTTAATCATTTAAGCTCTGATCTAAGTGATCCTAGACTTGCAGAAAATAAATCCTATCTAGTAACCCTATCTGAATTGAGAGAAAAATTTAATTATGTGTAGATGAAAATATTGATTCTTTAGATTTCAAAAGGAATTATTAACCTAAAAAATAATTAAGTACAATAACTATTGCTAATAGAAATAGATGGAAACAATTATATCCACACTTTAGAATGATAATAGAACTGGAGGTGATATACCCACATCTTCTAGCAGCTCTATCTCATAAGAATTTTTATAAAATTTCCTTAGGATCTTACATGGTCCTATCTTCTTCAGCTTCAGTTTGTTATATGTTCCCCTTGGGAACCTTTCCTTCCTGAGATGTTCTAGAACTTGATCTCCCACTTTAAATTAAATTTTTCTCCTATGCTGATCAAATCTGTGTTTGTACTCTCTATTGTTGTTCTGCAATTGCTCTTTGATCTGATTATGAAGCTTCGACATTTTTGCACCGAAGCCTTCTTCTCCAGTGCTTCTGAATTCATTTTTCTCCAGATATCTCAACTCTGGTACTCCTCCTAGGTTCATCCCATATACTATATGGAATGGAATCTTTCATGTGCTCCTATTTGGTGAGTGATTGTATGTGAACTCTGTTTGTGACAAAATTGATCCCACTAGCTATCATGTCCAGTGACCAGACTCCTCAGCAAATTTCCTAAAATCTGATTCATCACCTCAGTCTGTCGATCCGTTTGAGGGTGATATGATGAAATAAAAGACATTTCCATCCCTAGATTCTTCCATAATGTTCTCCAGAAATGACCAACAAATTTAGTGTCTATGTCTAAGACAATACTCTTGGGCAACCCATGAAGTCTCACAACTTCCTTGAAAAACAAATTGGCAAGGTGCATTGCATCATTAGTTTTCTGTCATGGGATAAAGTGTGCCATATCTGAAAATTGAAAAACTACCACAAATATGGAATCACTTCCTCTTTTTGTCCTTGGAAATCCCAATACAAAATGCATACTTATTTCATCCTAAGGCCTATATGGAATAGGAAATGGTTGATACAATCTAGTGTTCTATTTCTTTCCTTTTGCATACTGGAAAATATTACATCTGTCCACAAATTTATTCACTTATGTCCTCATACCTAGCCAATCGTATGAACTGTTATACTGTGCAAATGTCTTGTCATGGCCAAAATGTCCTGCTAGACGTCCACTATGTTTTTCCTTCAGCAGATTATCTCTCATCAATCACTTTGGTATGCACAACTGGACACCTTCAAAAAAAAATCCATCTTGAATCAGATACTCTATCCACTAGATTTTGTCTTTGAGCACAATATTTGCACATGCTTCATATGCCTCTTTAAAATTTGGTTCATCACAATTCATCTCCTTAAGGTGTTCAAACCCTAAGGTTTTCACTTCAAATTCCTGCAGAATCGAACATCTCCTACGCAATGCATCAACAACTTTGTTAGCATTACCGTAAATATGTTTAATGACAAAAGTGAAATTTTTCATAAACTCTATCCACATAGCATGTCTATGATTTAACTTCTCCTATCTAGTTATGAATTGCAAAGATTGATTATCACTATACAAAACAAACTCTTTTGGAACAAGGTAGTGCCTCCATTTCTTCAAGTCTTGAATTATTGCATAAAATTATTTATCATATCTAGAGTACTTTTTCTTAGTTTCATTCAACTTCTCACTGAAATATGCAACATGCCTATTATCTTGGCTCAAGACTTCTCCAATTGCAACTCCACTAGCATCACATCTTACCTGAAATGTCTTCCCAAAATCTGGCAAGACCAAAATATGTTGTTCTATTATCTTCTCCTTTAATATCCTGAAAATTTTGTTAGCTTCTTCTGTCCACTTGAAAGACTTTTGCCTCTTCTTCACTGTATCTAATATTGGTGCACAAATTCCACTGAAATTTTTAATGAGCTTCCTATAGAAACTCACTAGTCCATGGAAGCTTCTCACCTAGAATATTCTTATTGGCGATGGTCATTTTTTTATTTCTCTCACCTTCTCTAGATCCATCTTCAATTCATGTGAAGACATTACAAAACCCAAGTAAATGAGTTATGTTATCATAAAAGAGGACTTCTTTAGATCTATCAACAATTTCTCCCTCTACAATCTCCTCATCCCTAATGTTAAATGTCTCAATTGCTCTTCTTCAGTTTTAGTGAACACTAATATATCATCTAGATATACAATAAAAAGATTGCCAAGAAAATATTTCAATACTTCATTCATAACTTCATAAAAGTACTTGGGGCATTTGTTAATAAAAATGGGATAACAAGCTACTCATACAACCCTTCATTTTTTTTTAAGGTTGTTTTCCACTCATCACCTTCTCTCATTCTTATCTGGTGATATCCACTTTTCAGATCTATCTTTGAAAAATAATTTGCTCCACTCAAACAATCCATTAAGTCATCCATCCTTCGAAAAATAAATTTGTACCTGATCGTTATCTTATTTATGGCTCTTGATTTTGTACACATTCTCCATCCTCCATCATTTTTTGGACTTAACACAATTGGTACTCTGCATGGACTAGAGCTTTCTCTGACCAACCCTTTGTTCATCAACTCCTGGAGTTGTCTCTTTACCTTCTGATTTTCTTGAGGTGTCAATATGTACGTTGCTTTGTTCATCATAATCACTCTTGGTATTAGATCAATGTGATGGATGATAATCATGATGGGTGGCAATGAGCTAGGTAACTCATCCACTACTATGTCAACAAAATTTTCTAACAGCTCCTGAATTTATTCAGGAAGATCATCCATGGAAGTACATGTAAGGACAACTATGAGTTTCCTTACCACAACAAATTTCATCTTCTATTCCTTCTTGAATTCTCTCAAAAGTTCCTTCCCACTCATAAGAAGTATACTTGTGTTGGATTCTTCCTTTACTTTATTTTCCTCAATTGGTAGTAACATGTGTGTCCTACCATTATTCTCCAAGGTATAAGTATTTTCTCTCCCATCATGAATGAAATTTCTGTCAAAATACCATGGTCTATTGAACAAAACATTTTATACATCCATGGGAATCACATCACAAAAGATCTCATTTCTATATCCTCTTATCTTAAATTCAACTAGGCATTGTTTTGTTAACATTACTTGGTGCCCTTTCTGCAACCATGAGACTCTGTATGGACTCAGATGTGCAGTTGTATCCAACTCCAATTTCTCCACCATCTTCGTGGATACTAAGTTATTAGTTCTCCCACTGTCAATTATCACCTTGCATACTCTATCTTTAGTCTTGCAATAAGTTCTTAACAAACTAATCATTCACATTGGTTTTTCAACCTCTGTCTCTGACTTCAAGAGAACCTTCTACATCATTAGATATTTCCCATCTTTTACACATTCTTCTTTTTCACTTCTGAAATGTGGGCTTAACCTCCTCCATCTTTCTTACTCTCGGGGCATTCCCAAGACATGTGTCTTGTCTTTCCACAGGAATAAAAATTCACTTCTCTTTCTCTTCCTCTTCCTCAAGGAAAAGAGTTTCTTCCACCATATTGTCTCCCTCAAGAACTTCCTCCTCTTTCTGAGTGACTATGTTGTTTTCTAGTCTCAAGCTTGGGATTCTGTGCCTTATCATGGACAATTCTCTTTCCTTTGTTTAGACTTCTTCCTCTACTTTGTTGGCTCTATTTTCTGGCCAACTTCTCTTTTTCCTTCAGTGCAATCTGATAAAAATCCTCCACTGTCCTTACTGTCATCATGTTGATTTCATCCTAGATTTCATATCTCAGGACATTTATATACATAGAAAACTTTTCATCATGTTTTTCTCTTTGTATAGCCCTGATGTTCAGCTTGTATAACTCCTCTGTGTACTCTTTCACTGTCATTCCCTTCTGTCTCATGTTCTACAACTTCCTGAATAGATTTATCTGATAGTATTTGGGTATTAATTTAGCCTTCATCTTGGTTATCATTCTTTCCCAATTCTTGATCTTTTGATTGCCTTTTCATCTTTTGTCAACTTGCATTTCATCCCACCAAAATGTTGCATGTCCTTTTAACTTGGTGACAACATGTTTCACCTTCTTCACCTCATCGACGTCTTCATAGTTGAAGTACTTCTGAATTTATCTTATCCAATCCAACAGTTCTTCAGCATATAAATTTCCTTCATACATTGGGATGTCTATCTTCACTCTAGCTCCCAATTTGACAAAACATTTCAGTAAGCGTTCCTCTGTAGCATCTTCTCTTGCAGCTTCATCAACTTCCACTTCTTTGCTCTCTGCATCATTGACGTTTCCAAGGTCAGGTGCTCTCCTTTGTGTTGTCTCCATAACATCTAATCTAGCATGAAGCTTTATCATCTCCCTTTCCACAAATCAATTTGCTATAGGTGGCTCTGCACATATTCTAGACGGCATGGTGTTGAACTTTCCCCTTCACACAACTACCACTTGTTGTATCTAATACCATTGTATTTTATCAGACTACTTCCTTCTTTCCTACCTGCATAATTAAGATATCTGGCTCTGATACCACTTGATTGTATCAGACTATCTTATTTGTCTCCTCTCTCCTTTTTGTGATGTCTGCAAGAAAATTTCCACTCTGATACCACTTGATTCAACCCCTCTTTTTTCCTAGGGGTTGCGCGACCTATCGGTCAAGGATCTTCAATTTTTTTAGCCGAATCAACTCTTCAGGCCTCTGCTAGACCATGGAATCAATTTACATAGTCCCACGTTTTTTACCACATAGGTTCAATTCACCTATGACCCCATTCTCTGGCGCTTCTAGTAATAATGAGTGGCAAGCACTAGCTCCTCCGCTAGGATCTTATTCAATATTACCGTGAGCTATAACCTTAGGCTAGCCCCTTTCATAAATTTGGGCTTCGATGCTTTTGACTGTAGCTTAACCATTTTTCTATAAACTCTAAACTGCGGACTTACTCAACAAGATCTATGGTTCTCATCTCTCTAAGAACCAATGACTATGATATATTCAATAATTCAGTGTTTGGGAGTTCTGAACATCTTAACCATCCTTTTCCCCGAAGTACTTTATCACCAAAGTGACAGAGATGACACCAAATGTCCACACAATCAATGACTAGGATTTATCTTCTTACCTTTCTCCTAGATGCATGCTCCTAGATCTCATGATTTGATGATGTGTGTCCCCCTCAGATGGACAGTCATAATCTCCTTTTCTATGTCATGACTTCGAGAGTTTTTCTCTTGCTCAACCCAAAACTTGAGGAGTTCTTTCTACAAACTCTCCAATCTGTTTCTACGTATCCTCACTAGAACCAATGTCTTGTATTATTTCATAGATTGAGGACTTCAGAAATCCTCGATCTTTAAACACTTCAAAATATTTGAATACTCGAAGTTTTAAAAGACTCCACTACTGTCCTCCATGCAACTCTTCCAAATCTGACAGTCTAGAATGATCTCGTTTCCTCCGGAAGGGATATTGATCACTAATTTGTGAAATCTTAAAGGGCTCCTCCCTATTGAAGAATTCTTTCCTGCTACCTCTTCTGATCTTGTTCTTCCTTCAAACTTTTACTCCTTAAAGAATTTTCTTCGACACTTAGTCAAAATTGACCCTGTGCACACGTTGCAACAGGTCTTCCTCCATGACTTAGCTTCTTTGTGGATGACTATGCACACCTTTCAAAAATTCTTCACACTCTTTTTCAAATACACTTAAGTTACTCCTCCTGAGCTTCTGAGTCTAAAAGACTCTATCAACTCACTCCTTGCAGGAAATATGCACTCCTTGCATACAAAGCTTCAAGTTATCTCTCCTGAACTTGTTCCTCCTTGACACTCTGAACTTCTCATAATGACTTCTTCGATACTTAGCCAAATATCGACCCTATGCACACTTTCAATCTACCCCTCCTAAACTTTTTGAGTGAAAAAAAACTCTTTGAACAAACACCTTATGGGCACTTATGCACTCCTTGCAAACAAAATTTTCACATTATCTCTTCTGAGCTTTTGAGTTGAAATATACTCTGTCAATGCACACCTTGAAGACACTATGCACTCCTTGCACAAACTCATAGAAGAGAAACAATTGAAACTTATCTAATATCTCATAGATTCATACATTCAACCATGTAAATGCAGTCATAACATAAGAACAAGTAATAACAGATAAAAGAAATTAAACATAAAGCCTAGCATTCATTCATTCAGATAGACATAGTAACAACAACACCAAACATTTGGATCAATGCTTCTATGTTATATTCATTCAAGTGATATGTACATGGACTCATACAATACTCTTCTACAACTCAACAGCTCACAGCTTCAAATAGCTTTCAACAACAACAATATTAGCTACAATACTCTTTAGCAACCTCATTTGGGCATACATTACATTTATTTATACAAAAGACCTCATAGAGATTTTCCCTCCAAATACCTTAGCGCTATCCTATCGAAATAAAAATTTTCAAATACTAAGGCTTTATTACAATAAATGTTAGAGAGAGACAAATATGAGAAAACACTTCGAATATGAATTACAAGATACTACATTAAAGGAAAATACACTCCCCATTGATCTCATGTGATGGTTCAACTCCTAAAAATTTAAGATGTTCTTTTATTACAATATTTTCAATATATTTAATGAAATTCCATCTTTAATATTCAAAAATCCACTTCAAAATGTGCGCTAGGGAACTGATATGTCTTCCACTTGTGATTTGATGATGATGGTCCTGCATCACAATGGATAATGACAACTGATAAGAAGGAGATCTCAATGGACAAATATTGAAGATCAAAATAGAATCACATAACATAAATAGTTACACCTAAAAATTAAAATTAAAACTAATAAAATGAATCACATGGAATAAATAATGATGCAAGAGCATCATAAAAAATTACTGATAAGATATAGTGGGTGAATCAACATACAACACAATATGCATCAAACTGGTTTGATTTCCAAGGAAGGAACAACATTTAATTTTGAATCCATTGTAATTAAAGATCTCTTGAGATCAAAAGGATAGAAACATTGTATACGCCAGAAAGGTTGTAAAAGCATCCTTAATGAGTGTAGAAGGGATATATTTTTTAGCATCGACTCATATCTAAATTTGTAAATATGCATTTACAATGATAGAATAGTGTTAGGCAATGAATTTAATAAGATGTGAAAGCACTAGAATGCTCTAGAGAAGAAGAATAAAAAATCCATATATGTATAAATTATTGTAATCTGTGTTTTAAGTTAGTTTCTTTTCAGGAGAAGAGAACTTTAGGGGAGAAATACCCTCAAATCCTATGAGGAGACTGTAATCTTATTTTTGTTCTTTCTCAAACTTAATAAATACTTTGTTGGTTTATTTTTGCATATGTGTGTTTGCATCTTTTATGAATGAATGTGTAAGTTTTTTTAATTTTCAAATGTTTCTCTTCGGGTAGCTTCTAAGGATTAGAACTTAGAAGGGATAGTTCAAATTCTGCAAAGAGTAAGCGTAGTAAGTGCATAGAAGCTAACACAAGTGTGCGGAGGCCGGTACTTCTTAGAGGAGACACTCAGGAGAGTTGGCATAAAGAGTGAAAAAATAAACCTTCTAAAAGTACAAATCTCTCTAGGGAAGCGCAAGTGAGCACCGAAGACCACTTCATCGAAGTGATAAAGCTCAGAAGATAAAGCACTGCAATGTTCCAGAGCGAGAACGTAGAGATCGTCAAAATCATTTGATAAGGATCGGATGTTCGAGAATTATAGTTTGGGATCCCAAATACCCATAGGCCATAGATCCAATAGTTAAGTGAGATCCATCCGATCTCTGAGTCCTTCAGATTTCGAGTATTCAAAATTTGGGTTCAATAAACTATTAGTTGAGGTGAGGAGTCTTGAAATCCCAAGGACCTTTGATCTTTGGTTACATATTCAATGCTAGTTGTAGATCCTTGAGAGCATACAGTCCCCACCAATAGTCCAATATCGGACCAACAAAATTTGTTTGTTGAAGCTATAGGAGTGGAGGAACAGGGTAAGACCCGCAACTTCTGGTCATATTACATTATGACCGCATTTAGCTAGTAAGGAGAACCTTTAGAGTCCTGCAGAACCATCAGAGTCCCGAAGCCCAAAACTCCAAAGTCTCCAAGTGCAAATAATGCATTTTTACTAAGCACTAGGTTCTAGTAGTGGTCACATAATTGTTATTTCCGGGGAAGACTATTATGGATCTTAAAGGTTCACACCTCTATTGAAAGGTATGTGGTAAAGAAAAACAAGGGTTTGTGAAGATCCCGAGCCATTTTGGCTCCTTATTTGTAAGGATCCAAACCGATAGGTGATGTCTATATATATATATACATGTCATTGAGGATATGTTGGGAGACACCTGTAGTTGATGCAGCTATGGCGGCAGAAATGAGACAACTTCGTTTAATTTTATATTCCATGGAAGCAACACAAAGGAGAGCGCTAGATGTTGGATATGTTAGTGAGGCCGAGGACGAAAATATATTATAAGAGGAAGCTGTAGGAGAGGAAGAAACCATAGGAACGATTGCTGAGAGTTGTTGTCCAGCTGCGAACTAGGGTGCATATGGAAGTCCCAATGTATGAAGGTAATATGGATGTTGAATAATTGCTTGACTAGATAAATGCCTTCGATAAATACTTTGATTATGAGGATATAGAACATGAGAAGAAAGTAAAACATGTTGTGACAAGGTTGAAGAGACATCCATCTTTATGGTGGGACGATTTGCAAGATGACAAAAGGAGGAAAGGTAATTCTAGGATTAAGAGTTGGAATATAATGGTATCTAAGCTCAAGGCTAAGTTCATACCCAAATATTATCAGCTGAATTTGTTCATAAGAATATAGAATCTGAGACAGAAAGGCATGTCAGTGAAAAAATATATTGAAGAATTATATAAGTTGAATATAAGAGAAGGACATGGGGAAAATGATGAAGAGAAAATTGCTAGGTATATCAATGGGTTGAGGTAAAAAATTCAATATTATATTACTCTAATGACGATGAGGAATGTAGAGGATTCTTATTAGGTAGCCCTGAAGGAAGAAGAAAAACTAGCAATGGAGCAGAGCTGAAAGAATAAGGCAAAGAATCCAAGCAGAGGAAAAGGAAACCCGAGGGAAAATTTCTAGAAAACAAGGGAAGAAAATAGTGTCTTTGAAAATCATATGGATAAAGGAGGAGACTCTAGAGTAAGGAGACATTTTCCAAGAGGTAGAGGAAGAGGCAAAGGAGGAGATGTTAAGTGTTATTCTTGTGGAAAGACACGAAAAATGTCTTGGGAACGTCCTGAAAATAAGACTGCGGGTTTTAGAGGAGCTCACATAATTGAGGCTCAATAGAAGAATGTGGAGACAAAGGAAAAATAAGAGGTTGTTGAAGAGGGAATGCCACTCATGATAAGGAAAGCCCTTGTGAATCCAGAAAAAGAAGTGCAAGATCCAACACAAAGAAAGAGTTTATTTAGAACCGCTTGCAAATCAAAAGAGAGGGTATGCAAGATGATTATTTATTGTGGGAGAAATTATAATTTAGTGTCCACAGAAATGGTGGAAAATATTAAGCTAGAGATGAAAACAAATCCAAATCCATATAGGGTGTCATGATTGCAGAAAGGACATCAATTCATGGTGAGTGAACAATGTAAAGTTGAATTTAATATTGACAGTTATAAGGATGAAGTTTTATGTGATGTCATACCTACGAATGTTTGTCATGTTCTATTGGGAAGGCCATGGAAATATGACATAAATGTCATACATGGTGGGAGAAAGAATACTTATACCCTTGAGAAGAATGGGTGTAGAAATATGTTGTTTCCACTAGAAGATAAGGGAGTAAAAAAGGAGTCTAGTCCGAGTATACTTATCATGAGTGGGAAGGAGATATTGAAGAAAGTTAAGAAATATCAAGAGATGCAGTTTGTTGTTATAGGTAAGATGAGAGCTATCCTTACAAATACTTCTACAAATAATTTCCCTCTTCAAATTAAGGAATTATTGGATGAGTTTTTTGACATTGTGGTGGATGAGTTGCCAAATAATTTTCCTCTCATCAAAAGTATTAGTCATCATATTGACTGTTGGAAGCAGGCCAAAGCAGAAAGAAAGGCTATTTTGGGAAGGAAGGCATGCACGAAGAAAGAGACATCTAGAAGGAAGAGAACCACATGCACATGCATGGAAGACCTAACGAAGTTAGGGTTAGGGTTTTTGTAATACATTGTAATGGCCAATGAGTCAGAAATGTATAAATATAGATACCTAGGTCTCATAGAAAACGCAGAGGTGAGAACGTAAGATGGAGGCAGATATAGGGGATCTTGAGGAGAAGTCTCATTTTGATGGATAGTTGTCATATTTTCTATATGACCTAATTTTGTAAGTTGTTGAGCTGGAGAGAAGTAGGGGGGGTGGATCTTGAGGGTTATATTGGAGGCTAAGGATCCTAGTGCGATCTAGTTTGCCTCATAATAGATCTCAACCCACTGAGAAGTACTATAAAGTGTGTGGCATTCTAGTTTTGGAAATTCTATAATAAAAGAGCTTAAGAGCCAAATATTTGTGGATGTAGCCCAGGGGTCTGAACCATGGTAAAACCTGTGTTATGTGATTGAATGCATGTGTTTCCTTACTATTTTAAGTAGTTGTTGATATGCTAAATGAATGAGCTGATTTTATTCCATGCATAAACATAAATGACAATTTATTGCATTAATAAGTTAAGTAGAACTCTCAACGCACACTTCTCAGATCTCCACTCAATCCTGGAATGAAAACACTTGAGTATTGTAGTCACCCATTAAGACTATCTCATGTGAGACTGCGTAGTGCACTCTGTGTGTTGCGTTGCATTATGGTTTACCAGGAGGGCCGATAGTTTTAGAGGTTTTGTTGGAATCTCCGTAGACATGAACCCTGGGTCAAGCGTATTGAATATATAAACTCATACGTATAAATTATAACCAACATTGACCTTATTTTGGGTGTGAGTTTTCCAAACAAATCAACATATAGGTTGACCCCATAGGAGAATGAATAGGTCAAGAAGTAGGTCCAAGAGTTTTTGGACAAAGGGTTGATCAGAGAAAGTTTTATCCCATGTGCAGTAACAACTGTGTTGATTCCAAAGAAGGATGGTGGCTGGAGAATGTGCATGGATTCCAAATCTATCAACAAGATAACCATTAGTTATAAATTTCCTTTACCTAGAATGGATGATTTAATGGATTGTTTGAGTGGAGCAAGTTATTTTTCTAAGATATATTTGAAAAGTGGTTATCATTAGATAAGGATGAGAGAAGGATATGAGTGGAAAACAACATTCAAAACAAATGAAGGGTTCTATGAGTGGTTTTTTATACCATTTGGTTTAACAAATGCTCCAAGTACATTCTTGAGCTTGATGAATGAAGTCCTCAAAGATTTTATTGGAATTTTTAATTGTTTATTTGGATGATATCCTAGTCTAAAATAAGACTAAGGAGGAGCATTCAAAACACTTAAGGATGGTGTTGAGGAGATTGCAATAAGAGAAGTTGTTGATAAACTTGAAGAAATGTTCTTTTATGAAGATAAAACTTGTGTATTTTGGGTTTTTGATTTCTTCAAGTGGAGTGAAGATGGATCCATAGAAGGTGAGATATATAAATGAGTGGCCTTCTCCAAGAAGTGTGTTTGAGGTGAGAAATTTTCATGGGTTAGCAAGATTTTACAAAAAGTTATTCAGAAATTTCAGTGGTATTTGTGAACCCATAGTGGATACTATAAAGAAAGAATATGGATCCTATGATTGGAAAACATAATATGAGAAGGGATTTAGACTATTAAAGGAGAGGATAATAGAAAAACCCATATTAATTTTTACATACTTCAGGAAGACTTTTCAAGTCAAGTGTTATGCAAGTGGAGTGGCCATCAATGTCGTTTTAAGTTAGGATGATAAGCCTATTTCTTATTTTAGTGAGAAGTTGAATGATGCTAAGAAGAAGTATTCAACGTATGATAAGGAATTTTATGCTATAATTCAATCTTTGAAAAAGTGGAGGAATTATATTATTCCAAAAGATTTTATCTTGTATAATAACTCACGCTTTGCAATTTATAACCAGACAGGAGAAGTTGAATCAAAGACATGAAAAATGAGTAAAACTCGTGCAGAATTTTACTTTTGTCATTAAACATATTAGTGGGAGTGCTAACAAAGTTGTTGATTCTTTGATCGAGAGATGTTTGATATTGCGGGAATTTCAAGTGGCGACTTTGGCATTCGAACACCTCAAGGGAATGTACAAGGAAGACCGATATTTTAAGTAAGCTTATGAGACTTGTGAAAATCCTTTGATGGGGGATAGATGTCCATGGATGGAGTACCTAATACAAGAAGGATTCTTGTTCAAAGGGATTCATTTATTTATTCCAAAATATTAAATGAGGGATAACTTGTTGAAGGAGAAGCATAGTGGAGGATTAACTGGACATTTTGGCCATGAAAAGACATAGGCGCAATTGAGTTCTTCTTACTACTGGCTAGGCATGAGATCTGACATGAAGAATTTTGTGAAAAAAATCATAATTTTCCAATATGCTAAAGGGAAGAAGAAAAATGCAGTACTATATCAGTGTAAAGACCAGATTTGAATTAACGTTTAAATTTCTACCAAATTACTGTAATTTCTGTAATTTCTATAAGCTTTACAAAGAACTAAACTTTTCAAAAATTTTAAATTATCTCAACACTTACGCTAACACTTATGCAAGTAGAATTTGGAAATAAGTAATAAATCTAAGTAAACAATCCATGAATTTGAATTTACATACCTCACTCTGATGCTATCTGCAGCTTGCTCCTTTCGCTTGCTTCCTTAGGACACCACCCCAAAACCAACCTCCCTGCCGACTAGTAGCGCCTAGCCCTAGGATATCAATGGATATCCTAGCCCTCTGAGCCCAAAACCTCCTCAGCCCCCCGATGCACTGTAAATTCCACTGTATATTCACTCTGTCCAATACTGTCCAATACTCCAAGTTTTCCCCCAAAATCCTTTCTCCCCTCTCGTAAATGAATCCCCCTCTCAACTCCTTTCTCCCCCCCATATTCCTCCTTCACC
>JASDQU010099961.1:195324-215421 GCA_032191745.1 Picea mariana
TTATCTCCTCGAGATCCTTATGTGATCCCTTCATGAATACGTAACTTGATTAAATGTTTTATTTTATTCTCCCTCTTTAATTTAATACTTTATTAATTAGTTAATTAATTAATAATCAAATTAATCATTAACCATATTGATTAAAGAGTTAATTATACTTAAATTAAGCATAGTCGGGAATAACTATTTAATAACAATAATTAGTTAAGGTTATTTAATAACTAATTATAGTTTAACGGATTTTTAGGATTATTTATTAAATTAATCATCTTAATAATTAAGGGTCATTACAATCAACCATTTCCTATTCCAACAAGGCCATGGGATGCTATAAGTATGAATTTTGTTCTAGGATTACTAAGAACCTAGAGGGGAAATGATTCAATTTTTGTGGTAGTAGACATTTTTTCAAAGATGACACATTTTATACCCTGTCACAAGACAAGTAATGCCACCCATTTAGAATTTTTGTTTTTCAAGGAGATTGTGAGATTGCATGGATTTCCTAGGAGCATAGTCTCAGACAGAGTCACAAAATTTGTAGTAAATTTTTGGAGGACTTTGTGGAAGAATTTGGGGACTAATATTTTCTTTAGTTCATGATATCACCCTCATATAGATGGACAGGCTGAGGTAGTGAATATAAGCTTTGGAAATTTTATAAGAAGTCTAGTGACTGAACATAAGAGTCAATGGGATAAATTTTTTCCTCGGATGGAATTTGCATAAAATGATTCACCAAACATGAGTATTGGTAAGAGCTAATTCCAGATAATATTTGGAATGAAAATAGGGGGAATGTTTGATTTAAGATACTTGGTACAAGATGAATTTCGAAGTGCAGGAGCATATGACTTTGCTACATAGATGGAAAAAATGCATGAACAATTTAAAGGCCAACTACAAAGTAACAACCAAGAATACAAACATAGAGCAGACCAGAAAAGGAGAGAAGTAATTTTCAAAGTGGGAGATCAAGTTATGGCACATATAAGGAAGGAAAGATTCCAACGATGGGAATATAATAAATTGAAGTTGAAAAATATAGGGCCTTGTAAAATTATCAGAAAATTTTATGCAAACACTTATGAGATCGAGCTACCAGAGGACATTGGAATTTTACCAATATTTAATGTAGCATAATTATATCCTTATAGAGGGAATAGAACAAAAAAATCATATGAGCGAGAATAAGTCTAGTGGACTCATTAGAAGCCCACGACATAAAAGCTACATATAGAAAAGATTCTAGATCAGAGGATAGCTAAAAGGACCAAGAGGAAAGTATATCATGAATCACTAGTACAAAATGAGAGATAAATGACCAAAAAAATGACCAAAATACGCATATAAATGACCACTTTTGATTTCACGATCACTGGTAGCTAATTTTTGGTCTCTTATTACAATACCAAAATTTATCTCATTTAGTTTGGTCATTTATAGCTTGTCTTGTGGTAATTAATTTGGTCATTAATTTGGCCATATATTTGGAATTAATGACCAAATATATGACCACATTACAAGCTATAAATGACCAAACTAAATATGACCAATTTTGGTCGCGTAATAAGAGACTAGAAATTAACCACCAAAATTTCCATTTGGTCATTTATATGCGATTTTTTATCATTGTTTTGGTCACTTATCTCATTTTTCGGCCATTTTATATGTGAATTTTGGTCATTTAGTTTGGTCACTTATCTCTCATTGTTTGTTCACTCATCTCTCATTTTTTGGTCACTAAGTTAGTAATTTTTAGTCATTTTATATGTGTTCATTATTCTCATTATCAACATCCAAGATATAAAATATTAGGATATTTCCAAGAACAATTTCCCCTCAAAGAAAAACATTAATTCATATAAATCTTCCATATTAAAACAATGTAGTTTACACAAGATAAAATCCAATTAATCACTTGAGAAAAGAATTTTTAAACAAGACAAAACAATATATATCAAGATAGTTTCTACATAAGTTTAAGACATCATGCTAACTTCGCTTACTTTTCTTTTCCCCTCAAACTCGAGTTTTTGAAATTTGACTAAAACTACACATGTCAATCCTTCCCTCACATGTTCACCACTAAGGTTCTCATCCTTCTCCTGTGTAATTAACAAATGTAGAAGAGAGATTTGTTAAAATATGGTTGATTCCAACACAAACATTGTTGGAAGATTGGTTGTTCTCATTGATGTCAGCTGTAGTCATGGGTTTTGGACCACAAGATTGATGAAGGTATTTAGACATGAAGAAAAATGCACATGCAGATACAACACCCATGGATGGATATTATTCATCATGTTTTTTTCAGTGGTATGTGGCATGTCACGTGGATTCTCATGGTTGAGGAGAAATGAATTTTTGATGATGACAAAGTGAATTGAAGAAGGAAGTACATGCAGGCCCTGAAGATAATTAAAGAAAATAATTACAAAATAAGAAAGTGTCAGGCCGGACCTAATGTTAAAATGAAGTGAAATAAATGGTATAAATACATATCATTATACATTCATTTCATACACGAGTCTAATTTCATAGGAAATCAGAAGTAAAGAAGGTCAGATTTCAAGGGAGCATGAAGTCTTTTGGTGATGTGTTCTAAGGTATGTTATTTACAGGTCATCTTACCATTTGTGCTAAAACATTTTGTCTAGAATGATTTAGATGGTGAAATTGATATGGTATTGAAAATACATATCAAGTTACCCATGGTAAAAGTTTCATTTCTTCATTCTCTATAATTATGGATATACACTCTGTGGAAGATAGGGTTTTTGACTAGTCCTGAAGCTAGTCAATAAACAGGTGTTCCGAAAACAATAAAAATGAAGTGGGAAAAATTTCATTGGAAAGAGTATGGAATTTAGTTTATTTTTTGTGAGTTTTAGAATCTGATGTTAAATATTGAGTGCGGGGCATTCTCTACAATTTCGCTCTCCTGAATAAACCAGAATTGAACAAGGTTTACAATTCTCTCTATAATTTTTTTTGGGGAAGGACTCAAGGAGTGAAACTTGGAGAAGTTTCAGAGAACACATTGAGTAATATTATCTATAGGATCAAAGTATTCCAAAAATTCAAGAATTACGAAAAT
The DNA here is from genome assembly GCA_032191745.1 of Picea mariana. Taxonomy (NCBI): domain Eukaryota; kingdom Viridiplantae; phylum Streptophyta; class Pinopsida; order Pinales; family Pinaceae; genus Picea; species Picea mariana. The sequence goes on from JASDQU010099961.1 coordinate 198,425, forward strand.
TGAATAAGTCTCAAGAAGCATTATCAGGTTCTATGTGATGGTTGGTTGATGGTGATGATTTAATGTAAAGTTTTATTATCTCTCAAATATTCTTGGGTGTAAGGAAGGGGAAAGGATGGAGAGTTCAACCCTCTCTTGATATTGGAGGATTGTGTCTTCCTATTGGAATTTTATCCCTCCCATTACATTTAGAAGTTGTAGCTACCTTTGGAAGTCATTACTTCCCTTGAACAATAACTATTGATTATTTCTCATATAGTGTGCATGGTGTATTGTGGTGTATTGGTGTAACTCTTATACTATTGTTCATTTAACAATGGATATAAATGAATGTTTTAAGTATAAATTGAAAATATTTTTAAATTGTACTTGATACTGATTCACCCCCCTCTCAATATCAACAATTGGTATCAGAGCAGGTTACTTTCAATATAGTTTAACCACTGCAAGGAAGATCCTAAGAAGAAATGGAAGACACAATTCCAAATTTTATTCCACCATTTGATGGAAGCAATTTTGAATACTGGAGTAATAGAATGGAAACTCACTTGAAAGATCTTGGTTCATATGGTTGGTTCTCAGTTGCTTCAGAATACAATGCTTTGAAGAAACCAAAGACTACAACTCAGAAGCAAGCAAAAAGGAACAACAAATTGGCAATAGATACCATCCTATATGGATTGATAGATTCAGTGAAATCGAAGGTGGGATCATGTGCATCATCAAAACAGATTTGGGACAAGCTACAAGACCTTTATGCAAGGGAAGAATTAGAAGAAGAAGAAGAAGTTGAAGTAAATAGAGGTTAGTTCTTTTTATTTAATTGTGAAGGAGTAGGACATGTTGAATTTGAATGTCCTCATCCAAGGATTGAAAGAGATGACACTGAAGAAGAAAAGTCCAATGAAGAAGAAGAAAATCATGAAGAAAAAATTATTCAACAAGAAGATGAGAATCTTAAAAAATTGAAGCATGTTGAGATTGAAAATAACAAGCTCAAAGACATGCATATAAAACTAAGAAGTGAATTGGGTAGTTGTGAAAGACAGTTGTAATCTTGAAGAAACAATTAGAGGACTTTGAGAAACTAAGAGAAGAAAACATTTCCTTGAAAACTCTTCTCGAAGAAGAAAGAAGAATAGGATAAGTAAGGAATGTCCAAATGATGAAGAAAGAATAAGATTGTGAGAAACTTGAATAAGAAGTTGTCTCACTGAGGAAGATCTTAAGAAACTCTCAAGTGCCAAAAGACTTAACACATATTGGATGCATGGGTGAAACTTCATACAAAGAATATGAAAACACCAACAAGAAGGTTGAAGAAAAAGCTACACAGACAGTTGATGAAAAGTGGACCAGGATACCAAAAAGAAGGAATGATTACAAAAGAGATGAATATCCAAGAAGACCTCCTACCTTTAGGAATCAAGGAAGCTTAAACTAGTATGAAGGAAACTATAGAAGAGTAGATCATGAAACCATATGGAATACATCACAAATAAGGCCACTTACTCCAAGGTATCAAAATTTCTTTCTTGGTCATTTTTATACTTGCAAAATTTTTGGACATAAGGCAATTAATTACAGAATCAATGAAAGTAACAAATACACAAGAAACATGAATTGTGTAAATAGAAGATATGGAAATAATTGTGGATTTTTCAAGAGAAATTATAATTCATTTTCCCCATTGATGGAAAAAAATATTGTATGCTACAAATGAAATTATCTTGGTCACAAAGCACGAGATTGCAAATATATAAATGAAAATGTCCCTATGCTAACCACAATATGGATAAGGAAAGAGATTCCAAACAATGAATATTTTTGAATAGCATTGACCATTGAATAATTTAAAGAAGAAGATGAATGGTACATAGATAGTGGATGTTCTTCACACATGACCGGGGATCAAGACAAATTCATCAGTTTGAAGAGAAAGGCTGGCAATGTTGCATTTGGAGATGACTCATCTGCCAAAATACCTAGAGAATGTGTAGTAGAGCTTGGAAGAAAAAATGGAAAAGAAAAGAATGTCCTATTGGTTGAATACTTGAAGCATATTCTACTCAGTGTTAGTAAAATGTGTGATCAAGGATACACTCTTACTTTTGACTCCCGAAAATGTAAAATTAGAGAAAATAACTCAGGAAGATTGGTTGCAACTGAAAAAAGAAGACCGGACAACATATAAATCCTAGACATGAATAAGAGAGAAAATACAAAAGCCACACAAAAGGATTCCAAGGAAGAAAAAGTCACAAAGACCAAAAATAAGGATGAAGTATTATTGAGTGCCACATGTTCAAGGGGAGCAACCCCACAGAAGAGAGTTACCTTTTGTCATTAAAATCAGGGGGAGAATCCCTACCCTTTTCCATTGATGTCAAAGGGGGACATAAATTGGGATCATCATGATAGGGGGATCATGAGTGTTTCCATCAATGACAAAGGGGGAGATTGTTGGAAGACTAGTTGTTGTCATTGATGTCAACCCTAGTCATGGGTTTTGGACTACAAGATTGATGAAGGTATTTGGACATGAAGGACAATGGACATGAAGATAAAACACCCATGGATGGATATTATACATCATGTTGTTTCTGGTGGTATGTGGCATGTCACGTGGATCCTCATGGTTGAGGAGAAATGAATATTTGATGATGACAAAGTGAATTGAAGAAGGAAGTACATGTAGGCCCTAGAGATAAGTAAAGAAAAGAATTACAAAATAAGAAAGTGTCAAGTTGGTCCTAATGTTAAAAGGAAGTGACATAAATGATATAAATACATATCATTATATATTCATTTGATAAAAAAGTCAAATTTTAGAGGAAATCATAAGTAAACAAGGCCAAATTTCAAGGGAGGATGAAGACTTTTGGTGATGTGTTTTAAGGTATGTTATTTACAGGTCATCTTACGATTTGCGCTATAAAAAAAATTCTAGAACAATTCAGATGGTTAAATTGCTATGGTATTAGAATACATATCAAGGTACCTATGGTAAACGTTTCAGCTCTTGATTCTCTATAATTATGGAGATACACTCTGTGGAAGATAGGGTTTTTGACTAGTCCTGAAGCTAGTCAATAAACAAGTGTTCCGGGTAAAACAGTCATAACATATTCATAGAGAATCCAAATGAAGTGGGGAAAATTTAATTGGAAATAGTACAAACTTTAGTTTCTTTTGTGAGAGTTTCATAATCTGATTTTAAATATTGAGTGCAGGGCATTCTGTACAAGTTCTGTCTCCTGAATAAACCGGAATTGAACAAGGTCTACCATTATCTCTATAAATTCTTTTTTGGGAGGGTTAAAGGAGTGAAACTTGGAGAAGTTTTAGAGAATACATTGAGTAATATTATCTACAGGATCAAAGTATTCCAAGAATTGAATAATTGCAAAAATTGAAGAAGTCTCAGGAAGCATTATCAGGTTCTATGTGATGGTTGGTTGATGGTGATGATTTAATGTAAAGTTTTATTATCTCTCACATATTCTTGGGTGGAAGGAAGGGGAAAATATGGAGAGTTAAAACCTCTCTTGATATTGGATGATTCTATATTCCTCTTGGAGGTTTATCCCTCCCCTTACATTTGGAAGTTGTAGCTACCTATGGAAGTCATTACTTTCGTTGAACAATAACTATTGATTATTTCTCATATATTGTGCATGGTGTATTGTGGTGTATTGGTGTAAATATTATACTATTGTTCATTTCTCATTGGATATAATTGAATGGTTTAAGTATAAGTTGAAAAGGTTTTTAAATTGTACTTGATACTGATTCACCCCCCCCTCAGTATCAACAAACATAGAAAACATTTGTTTTTTCTACCCTAACAGATAGTTTGTTTTCCTCAAGTTAATTAGAGGTATATGACATCAATAACAAGGCACAATTTAGAACAAGTGGCTATAACTTAATGAACATTGAACATGCAGAACACTAACAAATTTTTTTTGTCATTCTAAAATTACCAACACTCCTACACCTTCACCCATGAAAAATACATCTCAGTATTTGTACCAAGGCCTTGAGGTAGACTGAGGATCATCATTTCTATGAGATAGGGCTCATCATGCAGCAAACCCACCAAAGCCAATGGGAATAATTGTTGCTTCAGTACCACCAACTGCACATGTTTTTATGAAATACAGTCACGAAACTTTCAACATGAAAGTGGCTTGTTATGAGTAGGACCAATGACTAAATTTCAATGGAATAATCAAAATATATCTTATTCAAATGTATACAATGTCCTATGTTACAAGCATGTCATTTTGAATGAGTAGACCCAATATATAAAAGTATACTCTTAATAGAAGTATACCCTGGTACATAAAAGGAACATAGAATTTATATATTAATCACTTTGTAAATGAATTTAGTGAGAGAATATCATTCAAATTGATACAAACAGAGCCTGCTAGGATTGATACAAACACACTTCAATTTATTCATCTGATTCCCATAACTTCCATGACATGAAATTTATATTCCCATAACATGCACATTAATTTAACAATACTTGTTGTATGGGAGCCTCAATGGTATGGTCAAATGATTTTGACATACTCAAGTAAACTTTCCATTTTTGTTTCTCCAATGGAGTTGCACTTAAGGGACCCACATATGATGTAGGTCTATAAAGGAGCATATTATATTTCTCAGCTGAGAGTATGAGAACTTCGATATCAGCTAGCATGTCCATTGTGTAATATTAAAAATCATACTCCATCTAAACAAAACATGAAGAATGAGGTCAGTCTTAATTAGGGGCTCATAGGTTGAAATGCAAGATTACCTAAGGTGAACAACACTACCTTTTTCCACACCATCATATTCCTAAATATCTGAACATTGTGAATTCGAGTTGAATTTAGAGTCCCAACTTTCAATTGTAAAGAGTAAAGAGTACCTGAAAAAGAATAAGAAGTTATGCTCTCGATGAATCTAGTAAAAGGGCTCTACGGAGACTTTAAGGAATAAATTCTTATACCAACTGAATATATATTTAGATATCATATTACCACCATAAAAGATTCAATGATATTTAAAAAAATATTCAAGAAATATCTATATTGAACCACAACTTAAATTCAAGGAACATGCAATTCAGGTTCTTTTTATACCCTTCATCAATTTGTATAAAATCAACATAATTTTGTTGATGTACTTCCAATAATTCTATCCTACCTTCAAGTCACTTCCAATGCATCCTTGTTTTATGGTTGCAAGCTCCTTGACGTAAAAACCTTCTTCAAGGCTCTCTTTTGCAAGGAGTGTCATAAGATTTATTTCCTTGTTCTCCACATAAGGTAGACCTACCATGATCTTGTTTAGGACAATTAAAATTTAGATTAAATAATTGCATTTCATATCATAGTCATTAGAAATTTAAAATTTTCATGTGATTTTCTTTTATATATTCTACTATTTTATTACTTACTGCCCTTTTACCTAATATTTTTATCCTTCATATGAATAATAGGTAACACAAACATGTATTCTTATCTACTATGCAATATGGGTAAGACTTTGAAATTTTCAATGGCCAAGAACTTAATGAACATTGTTATCACACAAATCGGTACGTGTGGACACAAACTAATCTCCCTAATTTCAAAAATAAATTAGAACAAAACAGAGCAGGATACAAGCTTCTCCTTAGATTTTATTGTAATGTAAACTAGTTCAAAGAGGGACACATGACATACCTTTAAAACATCGTTTGATCCTTGCTAGTATTGTCCTTTCTCCATATTTGGATTTGCGGGATGTTGAAACTATTAAGAAGCACAAACCAACAAAGAGAGAGAACAATGATACATATACTCCAATGAAGCCTATGTATAAGATCAAGGAGTTATATAATACAAATGGAGACACTGAGAGAGAACAATGATACATATATTCCAATGAAGCCTATGTATAAGATCAAGGAGTTGTACAATACAAATTGAGACACTTTTATAGGGAAGAAATGTATCATTGCATTATATTTATGAAAGTGAAGAATACAAACTATGATTTGATGTTGCAAGGTCCCTTCCAATGGGGTTTCTCTTCAACACACACACATTTTCTCCAATGCTTTTGATGAAGACTATTCACAACCCGACTTGGAAAGCTAAAGCGAAGCTATCACAAGTACAATCTTCAACATAATTATTCATGCATAAGCAAGCCTAGCCTTTCCCATGAGAGATCCATATTTATATAGGTTGAAATAGGGATGGATGAGGATATTAGGATGATCCCACTAAATCAGATAAGCGAGTATGATCCAAAATGATTGGAAGCCACCTCATCTTCTAGAAGATTCCATTATAGAACTTTTGTGAATTTCACCTTTTCCCCTTATTTCAGCATCATCGCACCCTAAGAAAAATAAGCCTACGATGACTCTGTATTCCAATTTGGTGCAACATGCGATGATCAAGAATCATCGCACCGTAAGAATTTAGCAGGGTGCGATGATCTCCTTTGATAGGGTTTTTACGAAAACAAAGATGATTCAATTTATCATGGGGAAAGTCTCATTTCGTAGCTTCAAGGAACATAGGAGTGAGTCATACAGATATCATCAGTTGATCACATGAGTGACCAAAATAATTTGTAAAAAAATTACCCCCAAAGTATGAGGTTGGAACATGTGACAGCTGAAATACTTTGTGGAATGTGTGTGTTGAGAACAAGGAGTGAATTGGTGTGGAAATCGCAAAAAATCAAGCATATGCATAATATTATACTATTTTCTAAGGTAGGCATTCATATAATCAGACTACAAGTGACTCTAATCATAAGTGTCAAGTGATTCATGGCTACAAAACATACACTCTGGATCCATGAAATCATGATTCACCATAGCCATGAGAAATACACTGTGGATCTATGCTCTAAAAAATCAAATTTTGACATAGCCATGAGACATACACGGTGGATCTATGTGTCAGTGCAGACTTATGAATACTCCATCACAACCTGGATCGATATGGTGAGATCCAAGGTATTCATTCCCATCATCCTGAAGTACGAATCTAGCCATGTGATTGCAGGTGTTGAAGTTGAACATGGTAGAAACCACTTGATTACCAGTCATTAATGGATACCATTAACAAATGCGAGGGAAATGAACATTGACGTCAATGACAACCAATATACTTTAGTATAATCCAACAAATGTGAATTAATTATTTGAGGTCTAACATTCGATGGAATCTTCCAATCAGGGGCCAATGATGTGGAACCACTGTTATCACTGAAATTTCATCCGCACATGGTTACAAGAACTCAGCATCGTCAAATAGTAATGAAGTCATTCATGGACCTGAATTAATACCACAACATTCAAAAAAGGTCAAAAACTATACAAAGTAGTGAAAAATTGAAGAGCGCTTTGCAGACATTGGGTGTGCGTGCGCATGCGCGGAACAAGAATGTAGAAATCACGCACAGGCGCATGATGCACGACTGTTAGCGCAAAAAACTGCGCACCTGCTAAACAACGCATTTATGGAAGTGGGCGGCCTCCCAACCACTTATGGTTCATCTCCCAAGCCGATTTGACCCTCAAATATAGACTGGATATGACTGGTGGGCTGGTCAAAGACCTAGGAATGCCCTAAATGGCCTCTTTTCACACTACAAAGCAGTTAAACAATAGCCCAAAGCAATGCTGTAAAAAGCCATGAATGCACCTCATTTTTTCAAGGAATTCAAAGTAATGTTATGCTGCCTCTATTGTTTTGAGGACTCCATCCTTGAAACAAACATATTGGCACCATTACATTGGACAATCCAACTCACCATTGAGTGGATTTGTAAAGAGTTATTTCATCACCATTTTCCATTTTCTTTGTTGTAAGAAGAGCTAGTTAGTGAGGGTCCAAGAGCCTTCCCTTGGAGGAAGAAGGGACTCATAGTCCCCTTTCTTCTTGGTGATTTGTTTTCATCAATAGATCAGCCTCAAACATTGGTGACATGGGTCTTTTGGTTCTTTTTGTTTCTATGTCCCTATGCTCATGAATTTAGTTTTTATTGCATCTCTTAGTTTAATTCTTAATTGTAGTTTTTTTTTTCTTTCCCTAACTCTTTTCTCTACAGCTGTCCTGCTTAGCAGACCCAACTGAGATTGCAAGCACCTCCATTTTTCTCACCAAGGTGACGAAAGAGGTGCAACACCCACTGTTTAAAATGAGGAGACCTTCCATTGAGGCATGCAGGTTCCAAGGTACTAACTAATTTCTAGGTCTAATTCTTTGATAATGAGTTGAAATCGACATGAAAGGAATCATGACAAGAGGGCCTTAATGTATCCCCCATCAATGACATGAAATATGTAACATATTTGAAGTAGATCATAATGCAAAGTGATTCAAAACTGACTCAGGGAAGGCCCACATGGTAAGATCTTGAGGACTTCAAATGAATGACTCGATTGAAGGCTTGTTTAGGTTGAACTTTCCTTGAACATATGAACGAATTGGAAATTTTCTTGAAAGCATTGAATCAAGGAGGACTCAACATATAGACTTGTGGATGGTCAAATGAGAGATAAATGGATTTCCCAGCCTGGATACAATGATGAAGAGGGGTGTCATGTTCAAGAGAGAGTTAATGCCACTAAAATAGATACAGATATACATTTTTTTCCTAATTTCCCCCCACCATTTCTATCAAGTACCTCTTTATTGTTATGCAATATTGAGGAGGACAACATATTCTTATAGTCTAAGTTCATCCTTCGGATGAGTCCCTCAAAGTATTTTTAACAAACCCTAAGAAGGAGTGGTTCGGTCCCATATGGGCCTTTCAATGTTTTTTTAAGAGTAAAAATAAATTAAACTTAATTGTATTTTCATATTTAGAGAGTCTGAAAAACACTTAAAGAAAACTCTAAAATGTCCTTTTTCGTAAAGTAGTATGATGAGACCGAAAAATATATAATTTATTTCTCAACAATTGTTTTCTTCAAATACTTTAATGAGCGTGAAAAGAACAATATCGCTCGGAAATATTTTCATGTTTGGAGAGTTTGAAAAGAGCTTAAAGGGAATTCTAGAGGGTTTATTTTTCATATAACCTTTACGAGTCCAAAAAAGTGATAAAAGTTTCCTCGATTACATTCTCAGGTATTTATGAGCATGAGAAAGAAAAAAGACTAAGCTCAGGGTTGTTTTCATTTTTATGCAATCTTAAAACAAAACAAAACTATGCTTGGGATAGATTTTATTTTTACACAAGCTTAAAACTAGCCAAAACTATGCTTGGACCTGGTTTCATTTTTACACAAGCTTGAACTAGAGGAAATTATGCTTGAGGCAAGTGCTTTCATTTTTACAGAAGATTGAACCAGAGAAAACTATGTTTGTGACTTCCCAACACATTATCTAGGGATGGCTGGTACTTAGCCCCTATCTTAAGAAGCTAGTGGATTAACTTCAGCATGAAGTCCAAAGGTTGTCAACATTTCCTCCCAAGTTTTTTTCCATCCAAAAGCATAGGCAGATGAAATGAATATTCAAATAATATATGTAATCAAGTACTTGAATCAACTGAAAAGGGGGGAAATCTATTTCATTTTTTAGCGAGATTTCCATAAACATGAAAAACTATGCTCATGAATACAGGTTCAATCCCTAGACCTTTATTTCATTGTTTAGTGAGATTGACATAGTATATGAACTATGCTCATAACCTCTGTTTCATTTTTTAACGAGCTTGCCATAGAGACGCAAAATCTATCCTCGTAAGATCTATCTAATTTCTTAATGAGGTTGCAACAGAGATGCCAAACTATCCTTGAAGCTAGTTTAATTTTTTAATGAGCTTTAGATCAGAAAATCATTCTCAAAGTCCTTTTCTTGATCATGGATTCCAAGATTAAAATTCTATGGAAGGAAACCATGTCAAGGGACAAAACTCAGTCATGGATTCCAAGAGATATTCACTCGATGGAAGAAACACACTCTAGAAGAAACATATGTCTAGGGTTGCGATAGGGATAAGGAGGTCAGGATCGAATAGCCCTACTGAAGAGATCACCATGTCAACTACTGAATCCAAGTCATAAGAGACTAATCTTACAGTGAGAGGCTCATCTTCATCGGCAACTAAAGGCATGGGAGACAATGCCACATAGTTGACTTGTGGAGGGGGTGATATCGTCTTCATATAATAACTATTTATGGAGGTCAATAGGTTTATGGTCAAGTGAGGGAAAATGAATGGAAGTTGATCAATAGTCACATTTCTTCCATTGTGAGGAAAATATATCACACAAAAAAGAGTGGACACAATAGCTTTCATGGAATAGACATAATCTTGCCAAAAGAGTGAATTGAAATCCAAGGGGTATTGGACTACCTTGATGTCAATAAAGACAATTTTCCCTCCCAAAGTTACAAGAAACTGAGGAAGGGTCCCCAAAGTTTGACTGGTTCTTCTGTTAAAATTTGAGGACAACCCAAAGTGTGCCAAGCAATAGAGGAAAAAATACTAATGACACCTTTGTCTATCAAGGTATGAGGAATGTCCCAAACACAAAACTGTATTGTAATCTTGAAAGGAATGTGAGAGGGAAGAAGAGGTCCATTCAACGCACCCCAATAAAAAAGGATGACCTCATTACTTAGAGGAGGTTCCATAGGATAAGGCAGAATTCCCCCAAACATGATAGTGTCTGTATCAACAAGAAAAACATGAGCAGTATCAGGTTTACTCTCCGATGAGAGAGTAGAATTGACCAATGATGGGACCAAATCAACCACTTGGATTTTATTATCTAAGGGGAGAATCAGATCAACGGGTAGAAATGGATTGACCACTTGGGTTTCACTCTCTAAGGAGAGAATGAGATCGACCAAGGAGGAGATCGAATCAATCACTTTTTTAACTGGTTCAATGAAGTATGTGACCAGATTGACTACCTGATCAACCAGACTGACCGACGAAGGGACCAGATTGATCATCCCATCAACTACAGGTGGGTTGAGACTAAGGCTATGGTAAGCAGTCGGAAGTTGAGGTTGGGAAAGAATCATATCTTTCAATAATTTCTAGTCTTCATCCATATGAGGGAAAATGTGAGTTTGATGACTCCCTCTGCATAACCTACAAGGAAACTTGACTCTACTTTTCTTCTTCCCAATAGTATATTGACTAGTTAAAGGGAGGTCATAAACGTGTTTGTCAAAGGATGAAGACATGGGTTGGTGAATATGTGTAGACCATGCTTCTATAACCTTTGATAGACCAGGGAAATCCTTAAGAGGATGGATACTCTTACAAAGCCTGCAAGGGTAATTGGGATCACAGGTCGTTTGGGTGCTATTAGCATCATAAACACTCCCAACATGATTATCAGTAACTGGTGGTTTTCCAACATGTACAGTAGTGGTTGGAGGTTTGGACCCTTTATTATTTTCTTCTTCTTAATCTTCATTTCCTTCTTCTTCTTATCCACCGGGTTACTAGATTCATAGCTTTCACTCAGTGAAGAAGATGAAACGAAAGAAGTCCTTAGAAGTGAAGAAGACAAAGAAGATCTTACTGGTGAAGAAGGTGAAGGATAAACATGAGGTTAATTCTCTTGGGGGAAATTTCTTACAACTGAAGCATTAGAAAACAACCATAGTGGGGATTACCTGAGTGGAAAACAACCATACCGATAATCCAATTGTGATACCTAGAAGGTTCAAAGTAGCGATGTAAGGAGTACCAAAGTTTCTGTAAGAAGGAGAAAAAAAAGGTTCCCCTGGAGTAGGGGTTTATTCATTGTTCATTTTGGAAACTGACGCCATTAAAGACATGTCCAACCTAGAGTCTACTAGGGAAAATAAACAACACACACAAAAAATCTAGGAAGCAATAAAACAAACAAAACCTTCTCACAATGAGCGCACTAGTTGGTGTTGAAATCCAACATTGCGAGAACAATGTAAGAAGAGGATGAGATAGAGTGGGTGGAAAAGTTATGTTGAAAACTTGCTTAAAGAAATTGCACCCTGGTGAAATATCTCACACATAATCATGGGTATACCCTCCAAGGATCTCGAGTGAGTTTGGACAACATCGATTCGAGGTACCGTGAAGACTTGCCCCTCTATAGTCACCTTGTGTAAAGACTCTAAAGAGATATGCTACTAACGTTAGCAATTACGACAGTGATGCCTGGGGAAGCAGTAAATAGTCCAATATATGCACAAGGGAAGGGTATCTAAGCCTGAAATATCCTTGAGAAGGTCTGCACAAGATTTTCTACTCAAGTGACCCCAAATAATACGTGCACTCACTACACTAGGACCAACAAAGAAGGGTGAGTAGCTATGCTAGTCTCAATGCGACCTCATGATTGACCCTTGTGTGAGAAGGGATTTCCAGGACAAAATGTAATAAGCATATTTACCACTCCCTAGCACAAGATTCTATGTTTTTTTATACCTTTGGAAAGTTATCTTTCACACCTATTCCAAAGCCCTACACTCTAAGATAATGTCGGTTTGGTACCAGAAAATATAAAAATGTCTAATCAATTTTTATAAGTTCTTTATTTTGAGTATGTTGCTTACTTAAGAGGAAAATGGTGTGGACTAAATGATGTTTTGACCAACTCTGAAAAATGAAAAGAAATGAGAAAGAAAATATTTCACTTCGATGAAATGTATATTACGAGAAGGAGAAAACGTTTATCATTCCCGGATGCACAATGTCCAAAATTTTTATTAAACTCATCAATATCAAGACCTTCATTAAATTATCAAGGTCCCTTGCAATGGCCCTTTTCTTAAACACACACACCTTTGCTCCAATGCCTTTGATGAAGAGTATTCACAACCTGACATGTAAATCTAAAGCAAAGCTATCACAAAGTACAATCTTCAACATAATTATTCATTCATAAGCAAGCCTATCCTTTCCCATGAGAGATCCCTCTTTATATAGGGTGAAAAAGGGATGTATGAGGATATTAGGATGATCCCAGTAAATCAAAGAATTTTGTAATATCCAAACCAACTGGAGGCCACCTCATCTTCTAGAAGATTTCATTCTAGAACTTTCATGAATTTCACCTTTTTCCCTTGTTTGAGCATCATCACACCGTAAGCACCAACAGCCTGAGGTGACGCTGCATTCCAATTTGGTGCAACATGCGACGATCAATAATCATTGCACCCCAATCATTTAGCAGAGTACGATGATATTCTTTGATAGGGTTTTTAAGAAAAGAAATATGATTCAATTTCTCATGGAGAAAGTCTCATTTAGTAGCTTCAGGGAACAAAGAAGTGAGTCGCTTGATCACAGGGGTGACCAAAATAACATGTAACAAACACTAACAAAAAAGGTTTTTCATTCTCAACTGACCGACACTCATACACCTTCACCCATGATGAAGCCATCTTGGTCTTTGTCCCAAGTCCTTGAGGCAAATTGAGGATCATCATTTTTCTGAGACAGAGCTCGCCATGCAAAAAACCCACCCAAAACAATGGGAATAATTGTTTCGTAAGTACCACCATCTTGCATTATATCTACCTCACCTCTATGAATATGATTTTTAGTTGCACATGTTTTTATGAAATACAGTCAGAGAACCTTCAACATCAAAGTCGCTTGAATTGGTTCTAGTTTGACCTTTGTATGGTTATACTTCTATAGATTTTCCATAGCTTTATCAATAGTCATAATCAAACCATTGTGTAGTTATATTTATTTTCTTGTAAGCGTGATTCTCATCCAATAGATAATAATTCTTTCTCAATGTTTACCCCATTCATATAATTGAGTTTATAATTATGAAACATATATGCAATTGTGATTTGTAGAGTAATTTAAACTTAAATTATAGAATTAATTTAAATTTTGTTCTATAGATCATTATAAAAATCAGTAATAAGAAAACATGAGACTTGTACATATAGTGCAAGTCATATCATAAAGAGTTTTTATCCTTGGTTGATGAATTAAAAAATTCTCTATCTGATCATGCCAGACTCAATTGATAGTTAGATAAAAAATATTTTCACCTATCAACTAAAAACTAGTTACAGATTTCAATTTTGATCATTTGATGTCTCTTTATCCACTCATGAATGTTATAAAATATGTGATTGGATATGATTTGTTGAAGTGATGTTAGTAGTTCATTTCCTATATCATAACAGTTTTGTAACTAGAAAGGTGTCAAAAGGGCCATTTTGAAGGAGAGAAGGGAAGTGTTATTGTAGTCTATGCTAGAAACAAATGATGAAGATGTTGACCTTGCTTAGAGATAAGGTAGGAAGTTTTAGATCCCTCATGAATCCAATGATACAAATACTTGCAATAGAAATTATGGAGACCAAACTCTATCCGACAAGAGACAAATGAGACAAAGCCATGAAAATAATTCCATAATGAAGAAACTTTGTCTTTGTGATGTGGATCAACATGAATAAACCCAAATCCAAATAGCATTGGAAGAATGTTCAAAGACAACTAAAAATATCCCATTAAACAAGATAATGAAAATATATAACACCATATATTTCCATGTATCTCTATTCATATCACAGTAGCTTCTAGGCACAAAATAATGTCTCCGGCCTTTTAAAAAAGTAGCAAATTTAGGGTTTAAAAGGATGAAAATATAAGAAAGGAGGCAAGGAATAAATAATAGAAACAAGAAAGAGAAACAAAAGGAAAGAGAGTACACAACCTATGGAATTAAGTTGATGCAAGAGCATTTCTCCACCTCATCAAGCACCAACAAGCCAATGCATCAACACACTAGAAGGAACAAACTCCAAGGAAAGAGGGTGCCAACCCTCTCATTTTGAACCCAAATTTAAAATTTTTAATGTAATTAACTGTGAGTTAATGTTAAAGGCTCAAGGAAAGAAGAGCCATTGTCTTTGTATAGGATGAGTTATTTTAATATGTAGAATCGCCTTTAATGGCTGATAGATAGGTGGATCTAGATCCAAGTCAGACTAGATGGCAATTAAATGTAATTAAATGTAATTAATGAGGTAGTTGGAGAAAAGGATCGAGGAGCCCCTCTTTTGTAAAAATATAAATGTATCGATATTCATTAGTAATTAGTTTAGTAGTGGTTGACGAGCGAGTAGAGAGAGCTTAGAAGAGGAGAGGAGAGAAAGTATCGAGGACTCTGTTGCATTCCAACCTTTGTAAATATTTGTATAGATAGATTCATATATAATACAAAAATCATTTTTCATGCATATGAGGTGTTTGTGTTTATATGTGTGATGAATGGTTATTTTGTGAATGTTTTTCTTTGTTTCATTCATATATGTTGTAGATGTGTAACTAGGCTACATTTCCAGGTTTAGATAGACTTCTCTATCTGTTATGAAATTATGAGTAGTTCTGGGCTCTTAGGATTGTGCAAAGAGTGTACACCAAAGTGATTGAAAAATCTATGAAGCCAACGCAAGGAGTGTGTTTCGAAATTTGTCTCGACTTTAGAGAAGAGCATGCTAGGAGGGCACACCAGAACAAAATCAAAATTAGAAGAAGGGAAAACTATGCAAGAAGTGCACATCAAAGTTCTTGAACACTTTGAAGAATATATACCAAAGTTGTTGAATACTCTGAGGGCTCTGTAAGGAGTGCATTGAGAAAGAGCAAGGAGTGCGTGAGGAATTTGTTTTGAGTTCGGTTGAGGAGATTGTGCAAGTGGAAACATACCAGAGTTACTGAACACTCTAAGGAAGACTGTGCAAGAGAAAACATACTAGAGATACTGAATACTCTGAAGGCTCTGCAAGGAGTGCATTGAACACGTACAAGGAGTGGTAAATAACTCTGTTTTGAGTTATGAGAGAAAGGTTGCCAAGAGGGCACACCAAAAGGTAAATCTTAGGAGGATTAGTACAAGTTTTCATAGAAAGCACAAGGATTGCGCAAGTGAAATCTAAGAACTCACAAATCAAGGAGGTGAGTGCAAAGAGTGCAAAAATACAAGAAACTGTTGAATTGTTGGTAAAATATCAGAAGGAAGAGAAAATATAGAAAGGAGAGCGTTGAAGGAACACTATGAAAGCATTGGAAAAGACTCTAGAGGAGAAGAGCATAGAAGTGCCAAAAGGGAAGAATAAATATTTATTATATTAGAAAAAGGGTTGAGACCCTTAGGACTTGAGTAAATTGAAATCTCAAGAGGAATAGCACAAGTGTGCAAAAGGAGAATGCAAGGAGTGCAGAAGGAAGAGACAGTATGATTCCTAAGTTGTGAAGGAAGCGCAAGGTGAGCGAAAAGAGGACTTATTTCAAATTCCAAAATGTTGGGAACCTATAATCATAGGTAACTTGATTCTTCTGTTGTTGATTTGGCATTTCTCCCGTGATGAAGACATATGGCTTGGTTGATTCCTTTTTCCCCTCCATCTGTTTCGCTTGATCCTTCATCATCCTACTGCATCCTTCATCCACCTCTATTCCCTCACTCCCTTGCCCATTTGTCCCGTTGACTACATCTCGCTCACCACTCATCCTTGCATGAATAAAAAAACATAGGATAATAAACAAATAATTAAGTTAATATTAAACGATTAGTGGTGTTTTATAATGCTCATTAGCCTAATAAAGTTATTTTAATAGGACAATTTAAAATAAAATAATGATTAGATTAATTAGTAATTAGTAATTAACTTGGTCTGATTAAGTTAGTTTCTTAGGTTAGTCATTAGGTTAGTGCTTGATTAATTTAAATTAATTAAAAAATATATAAAAATACGTATATTAAACAAAACTTAAAACAAAATTAAAAACATGATAAAAATCAAATTATATACATAAAAAAAATTATTAAATAAATAAAAGTTTAATTAAATAAAACAATAAACGAATTGATAAACAATAAACATACAACAATCAAAACAAATAATAATAATAATAATAGATGAATTAATACTATCCTAAGTTTCCTACCCACTCCCCCATGAATATCAGACCCCCCCCCCCCCCCCCCCCCCCCCCCC
>JASDQU010099961.1:224290-264064 GCA_032191745.1 Picea mariana
CGTCTGTCACGGTTGACAGTTCAAGATTTTTAGGGATTTGTATTCCTATTTTTGGCCAAGGTGGTTGAATTCGACCTGTTGATCTTGGGGAGAGTCCATTCCATATATTGTAATAATATAAATGCATAATGGTTGATCGTTGAGCTTTGGTTTCATGCCCCATAGGGGATACATTGTAATTTTCTAGATGACTTTCCAGAAATAAAAATTGCATCTACAGGATTCTTGTGTTAGACTCCCTGGTGATGTTTTTCCTATGAGTAACTATTTTCTTACTCTGTTAATCCATTCATGTTTTTTCCATGATCTAATCATTGAAAGAAATATTACGAACATAATTTGTTTTTTCACTCTATTTCTAGTCTTTTAATGATGTGCATGTTTTCATCTGAAGTTGAGCATAGGAATTCTTAGTTGCTCCTCTGCTTGATGGGATTTCCCTTCTATTCCTCTCCTTCACTTTCATTTGATTCAATTTGATCCAATAGTATTTCTTTCCTACCCTGTGGACACAATTTAATATGTCTGAGATAGATCCATTTTTAGAAATGGTAGACCCCATGGCCTAATGAAAATTTCAGTTTTTAATCTCCCAAACATACCAAATCCATAAACAAACCCATGTTCTACATAAATAGACTAATATATTAATTCAAACAAATCTAAATTAGACAAAGAGATACCTCTCTGAGTCTTGGAGGGATAGATCCAAGACTCGAAGTGGTTTTGATGTTGCCTCCATGTCTTCCTCCACAACCTTGGGTAAATTACAGAGTGATAACAAAATGGCGACCATACTGGGGACTTTCCCTAGTAGTACACTTCAAAGTTCCAGATCTGGTCACTGATGGTGGACAGTGACCAGACACAAGAAGGCTGAGATCATTCACTTGGCGACTCTAGTTAGCTCCAAACAGTGCCAACTCAAAGACTCCACTGGAGGAAGAACCTGAAGTATGACCAAGCAGCCAAGAAAGATCAGGTACTCAAGCCCAAATTGCATTCAAGAAATCTTTGGTTTTATTTGTAATTATGTCTTATCTTATTCTAAACTTGATTAAAAGTACATTTCTAAAGATTGCATTGACCACCTGTTAATCTATGAGCCTCAAGAGAGTAAGCCCCAAATTGTAGATCATGTACATACTCATACACTTGCAGAAAGCATAGTGAGACATGAGCCTTGTGCTTTATCTCCTTCCATTGTTTAAATTCCAGTTAGCTACAAGCCCCTCGCTTTACCTCTTATACCAGTAAAATTCCTAGACAGATATAAGCCTCTAGCTTTGCCTCCTTTTCTCCGTGACCTCCCTGTCAATTACATCAATAATCTGCCCAAGTTTGATGGAGAAAACGTGAAAATCACTGCTGAAAAGCATATCCAAAGTCTTAACGATTTTCTTGATCTATTTGAGGTAGAAGATGATGCTGTATGCATCAGAATGTTTTCCCCATCATTGCAAGGTAAAGTAAAAAATTGGTTTAAGGGTCTTCCAGCTGCAAGCATTAACAATTTCCATCAGTTTGTAAATTTTTTCTTAGATCGATGGGTGATCATGAGAAATGTTTTTCTCATCCTAGAAGAATATGACCATTTGAAAAGGAATCCAAGGGAGACAATACCTGAGTTTTCAACAAGATTCAATAAGGTATATCATGCAATTCCTGTTGATATAAGGCCATCCCCAGGATCAGCTCACTTGCATTACCCAGATGCCTTTGATCCTGAGATGACATTCCAATTAAGAGAATGGAACACTGCAACCCTTGAAGAAATGAAAAAGATTGCAGTCGATGTGGAAGCTAAATTGATAAACAAAAGGTCCAAGCTAAGGGTAGAAGAGAAAGATAGAACAAAAAATGAACGAATGACATCCTCAGAAATGAAACTAGATGTCTTGACAAACACCTTAAAAGAGATGATGCAAATGATTAGCATGAAAGATAAATTTTTTGTTCAAAGACCACATGTGCCAATAGTGCCAGAACAGACAAGGATCAATGTCCCAAAACACTTTGCATCCTAGCATCAGTATTCTAAACCACCAAAGGATTATTTCATGTATTGAATTCACAATACAGTCGAAGATGAAGTTCAAAATCAGAAGATGGAGGAAGATTCTCTTGATATGATATGCATGTTCAATGGAATTTCATCCATGGATGATTCACCCAAGATTGATTGGTACAATGATGATTATACCGCATTGGATTTTTCAAAGAAATCAACCACATATGATTGGGAGGAAGAAGATCATTTGCAATCCTAGAAGGACAATCAATCTGTACATGGAAATTATGACAGCAATGATCAAAGTGCAGAAAATATCAGAGTAAGTGAAAACACTCTGCCCTTATGTTTCTCTTCTTTTCAATTTTTGAGAGAAAATTGTAAGCAAGTTGTCAATAGTAGAGAGGGATAATGTTCTGATCAACTAGGTGAAGATGCCATTGTTGATATGGAGGTTGTTCTAAACCCAAAATTGCATCCCTTGACCTACTTTGATTTTCAAATTCTAGATGAAATCTTAAAGGCTGAGACAAATTATGAGTTAACCCAAAATAACTTTGTACCATTATGCTTTAATTCATTTTAGTTTTTGAAAAATAATCTTGAGTATATGTTAAAGGATGAACACACATAAAATCAAGAAATCTCGGTGGAACCAATGCAACAGTCATTTCAATTTCTACAGGATCCAATATCTGATGCGTTGGATGACTTGTGTTGTCAAAATCATTTTCCATCATACATCCATGGGATAAAAAGCTGTTATGATATTGACATGATCAGGTAGGCAACTTCATTGTCTTTTTCAGCAGAAGTCACATTACAAAGCCCATCAGAACATTTGCAGCCTTGTCCGAAATTTTTTGAGGATCTAGACAACATAAGTATAGTACCAGATCATGAGGTTGAATTGGTTGAATTTGAACATAAGGAGATAACTCATGTTTATCATGATCCTGTAGTTGTCTATATGGAGGAATTTTTCTTTTCAAAATACCCATTGATTCCCAAAGTCTCTAGAATTGTCCACAGACCCAGGGTTTTGTGTTTTAAATATCAGGTTTGAAATCAATATGTGTTTCCTGTTCAAGTTCTATTTCTGATATTGATTGAAAAAATTGAAAGAGAAGAGTTATTAGAGAAGTTGCTTGATTGGTTGCACTGGCATTATTATATCATTTAGAACAACGAAATTTCTAGTAGTATAGGGAAGGTAGAAGTTTTGAATAAGCTCAGTTAGTTGAGCATATTTTTAGTATTGTATGGTTTCCAATGGATTTTTCACTTGATAGTATCTAGTTCACTGTTCAGTCAAATCTGAGCTAGTTTGAATATTGTAGCTGCAGCAACTCCATGGCCCAATGAATAAATCACTAGTTTACATGTTCGGAGTTCAGTGGTTCTTGACACCTCCTGCAAGAGCTACCATCCCCAGGTGGAGCCTATGTTGGGGACCTATAATCATAGGTAACTTGATTCTTCAACCGTTGATTTTGCATTGCTCCCATGATGAAGACATCTGGATCGATTGATTCTATTTTCCCCACCATTCATTTCGTAAGATTCTTCATCATCCTACTGCATCCTTCATCCACCTCTGTGCCCTCACTCCCTTGCCCCTTTGTCCTATTGACTACATCTCACTCGCCACTCATCCCTGCATGAATAAAAAAACTTAGTATAATAAACAAATAATTAAGTTAATATTAAATGGTTCATAGCGTTTTCTAATGCTCATTAGCCTAATAAAGTTATTTTAATAGGACAATTTAAAATAAAATAATGATTAGATTAATTATTAATTAATTAGTAATTAGTAATTAACTTAGTCTCATTAAGTTAGTTTCTTAGGTTAGTCATTAGGTTAGTGTTTGATTAATTTAAATTAATTAAAAAACAATATAAAAATACATATATTAAACAAAACTTAAAACAAAATTACAAACATGATAAAAATCAAATTATATACATAAAACAAATAATTAAATAAATAAAACAATAAATGAATTAATAAACAATAAACATACAACAAACAAACAATAATAATAATAATAATAATAAATGAATTAATACTATCCTAAGTTTCCTACCCACTCCCCCATGCATATTGGACCCCCCCCCTCATGTCCCATTAGCTCAGGGGGTCCGATATGAGTTGTTTCATAATACAACTCCCAGAAACTTGGCATATCCATAGGCCAGTGGACCCCCCCCCCCCTGAAAACCACTTACCACCTCAGGGGGGTCCGGAATACCACCTTTCCCCAAAAAACCATTTTCCCCAATTTTTTAAAAACTGCCCATTTTTTCCTATTCAGCATGTCATCGTCTGAAGCCGATTCCGGGAAAATGAAAATGAATTTTAAAAAAGCGAGAGACATTTTTCTTCGTAACGGGCTGATGAACAAAAACGTCTCTCTGTTTTTTCACATGTGCCACCAATTGGGAGAATCAAAGCCATCTTCGACCCACATTTTTTCAGTTTTTTTGTTACAGTCTTGATTTTGCGGGGGTGTTTCGATGGGCTGGAGGCGAATTTGGCGAACCCGAAGGAGATTTTTGTCTAGAAAATGCTCATGTATAATAAAATCCTTCAATTTTTTCCCAGGTGTCAGCATTAAAAAGAAACAGATGTCTGAGTGGACCCCTTTTTTTCATAAATTTGGCTTGTCTTTCATGGCAGACAGTTCAGGATTTTTAGGGATTTTTATTCCTATTTTTGGCCGAGGTTGTTGAATTCGACCTCCGAGCCTAGGGAGAGTCTGTTTCATATATTGTAATAAGAAAAATGCACAATGGTTGATCGTTGAGCTCTAGTTTCATGCCCCACAGTGGATACATTGTAATTTTCTAGATAACTTTCCAGAAATAAAAATTGTATCTGCTGGATTCTTGTGTTAGACTCCCTAGTGATGTTTTTCCTCTGAGTAACTATTTTATTACTCTGTTAATCCATTCATGTTTTTTCCCTAATCTAATCATTGAAAGAAATGTTCAAAACATAATTTGTTTTTGCACTCTGTTTCTGGTCTTTTAATGATCTACATGTTTTCATCTGAGGTTGAGCATAGGAATTCTTAGTTGCTCCTCTGCTTGACAAAATTTCCCTTCTATTCCTCTCCTTTGCTTTCATTTGATTCAATTTGATACAACAATCTTTCTATCCTACCTTATGGAGACAATCTAATATTTCTGAGATAGATCCATCTTCAAAAAAGGTACACCCCATGGCCCAATGAAAATTCGAGTTTTCAATCTGCCAAATATACCAAATCCATAAACAAACCCATGTTTTGCATAACTAGCCTTATATATTATTTCAAACAAATCTAAATTAGACAGAGAGACCCCTCTCTATGTCTTGGATGGATAGATTCAAGACTCGAAGTGGTTTTGATGTTGCCTCCATGTCTGCCTCCACAGCCTTGGGAAAATTACAGAGTGATAACAAAAAGATTAGGAGAAACAACAGGAGTAGAGGTCAATAAGTCAATATTTAAGAGGAGAGTATCAAAGTCCAAGACCTTTGAAATTATTTGATAAAAATCCTTCATTTGGAGGAAGTGTTATAGCGGGAAAACCCTCTACGGACTACACTAGGGTTCTAAAGTGCAAGTAGAGCTAACCATCTAAAGTATCCTATTTTTTAACAACTATCCCGTCATTACCCCACAATCATACATAAAATACAAAGTATAGGGATCCAGTAGGCATACCTTAAACTCCACGTCCAGTGTCAATCCCTTTGCGCTTAGTTGTTTCTCGACTGCAGATCTCCTCCCAAGGCCAACCTACATTCACCAAAAGACAAACAAGAAACTACAAGGATGCATTCTATATAAGGATTAGTGGGTTACACATCATAAAAAAAAATGTAAACAAATCATAAATATTTAAGACATCATTTGGCAGGATGAAAAAAGTTTTTCTTTATATTAATCTCATAAAATTTGTTTACAATATGAGACTCGAAACTGCTCCTTGAATTCAGTCTTGGGCTCCACTTCACCATGCACCAACTTCTTCCACGTATTCTTCTCCTTTTCAGTTCTCTCTAGGGAAATGGCAAGGGTTTGCAATGGAGGAAGAAGAAATTCTAGCTCAAACTCACAATGTGGTTGCAAAATATTAGGGAAAGGGGGAATACTGAAATGGGCAGAGTTTCTATTCTCTCATGCCTCTCTTGGAATGGGACCCCAAAACCTTTTTTTATAGGCCAAAAAGATAGTAACGGTTGGGGTGAATGGCTATGGGTAGTCAAATGGTTAGGTAACGGCCCGAAAACCCATATCCCTTTTCAATTTTCATTTTTTGCGCTTTCTGTGAGTGTATGCAGGTTGTAGTGGTGTACCAAGCATGTTTATGTAGGAATTAGTGGTGCAGGGCACATACACCTTCAAAAAAATGTTTTTTAGAAGATTTGTTCAGTGATGGATTGACAAAGATAGAAATTAAGATGGCTTGATGCCAATTATGCATGTCTGGTGCAATTTAGGGTTCAACGCAAATGAAGCCTACTGATCAATTGTTGAATCAATTATTGTAGCAATTGTCAATAAAACAGACAAAATCCAGTCGGACCACTGGTTCAGCTACTCCCCCTACTCAGACGTTGGATGTACACATTCTGAAATCGAAAAACCCAAAGGCCACCCAACATCCTGACGGAAAGAAGAAATAGTGAAAGAAGGGTAAAGGGGATAAGAAACCTACCAATAATGCTGGTGGGAGAAACATAGAAAAGAAGAAGTTTAACTATCCATGTAATATTTGCATGGAAGACCATCCGACTCACCAGTTCCCTCATCTTGTGGAGGCCCATAAGTTATTGGCACAATAGTAGTCTGTCATGTTAATGAACCCATTTCCACATGGGAAAAATTTAAGTCAAGCCTCTTCGAGCGCAAAAGGGGGCAGTTAGGGACCCCCTCCATCTTCGAGTAATCCTTCGTCCATGAATGTGTACATGATGAAAGGTAGTGTTGATATAGCAACTAGGAAACATGATTACGGAATGACAAACACCTCTGAGAAGGGTAAAGAAGCCAAAAACCCACCTCTTCCTCTCCAGATTGAGAAGATGTTGGGAGAAATAATGACACGCATCCCAAAAGGTGCATTCAAGAAATATTCTCACAATCCAAATGCAAGGGTCACCCAGAACTACTCTGTGGTGGAGGATTTCCCTCAAACCCCTTGTGCAATGTATGCTTTGGAAGTCCTCCAGAGCTACCCTTCCCAGAGAAAGGCTCTGTTAGCTACCTCAGGATCTGCTAAGACTTGTAATATGGGAATGGTTATTCTTGATACTACAGACTTAAAACACTATCTCCCTTACCACGTGGTGTTTGAGATAGTAGTGGCTTACATTACATGTCAATGGGTGTATGCGGGTTGTATTGGACACAGTCGCGTATGCACGCATGCAGATTTTTTTCTGCACGCAGGCATACACGGGTTGTCCTAAGAGAACCCACATACATGTAGGGCCGACCTTTTTAAATGTCATCACCCCCCCCAAAAAATAAAAGGAAATGCAAAAAAGAAGAGTGGAAATGCAGGAGGGGCTAGTATGTACTTACTTGGTCCAAGCAGAAGTTTGTTTCGTCCATTGAAGCTCTCGTAATCAACTCTTTTGACAAAGGGGGTTTTTTGACATTTTTTTCAATTCTCAATTTACAATGGTGATAATGAGCTCCCAGCTTCTATTTATAGACTTTTTGGCCCCTTTTTGTCATTTTTTGGACCATTTTGTCATTTTTTCTAAGCCTGAAAATCATTTAGTGTGGTTCTCAACTTTCTTTTTGGATGTTATGATACATTTTAGTTTTGGTTTGGTGAACTTTTTTGAGAGTTGGGGCATTTTTAAGGTGTTTTGGTGAAAAGTCATTTTTCCAACTTTGTGCATTTAAGATAGGATTCCACCTCCACTTGTTGCACCTCGTTGTATTTTTCGCTTTACCATAGAATCGATCCCACCGAATTGTGACATGGAACCATCACTCCTTCTCTAGAAGTGTCGTAATTTAGTGGTAGAACCTACCTTCACATGGATGCCCTAGGTAGATCCTGATTGCATTTTTGTGTTCATGATGTCACTAATGAATTTAGGCTCGGGATTTCTTTTAGTCCTATATTGATTACGAGTTTGGGACTTCACATGTCTGATATGTTATCACTCTTGGTTTCACCCTCGGGACTCCCAAAACAACAGTTCTTCTTTTAAGACCTTTTCACACCCTCTAAACATGAAAAGATTGTTGAGCGATCTTGTTGCCCTTCACACTCGCCAAACTAAAATTCGAAGGCATGTCTGTCCAGTAGTAGTTTACCCCTTGTTCATTCTGGATGGTCAATTGTATGAACAAAGGTATACTCTTTGGGCCTCGGTTCTCTTGAAGAGTATTATCAAGTATACATTTAACCCTTTTTCAGACCTAAGGGACTAAATTTACGAAAGAGGAACCCCCATGGAGTCCATAGTTAAGCTCTTTTCAGACTCCCGAAAATTGAAAATATTATCGAGTGACCTTGTTTCTTCACACTCGTTAAATTGGTCAAGAAGAACATCCCTTACAGAGTCCATAGTTAAGCTCTTTCAGACTCCTTAAGTATGAAAATATTGTCAAGTGATCTTGTCTTTATCACACTCATTAAAATGGTTTTGAATAGATGTTTGTTTCGTGCTAGTTAACCCCTTTTTTGAACCGACTAGACTACCTTCGAAAAAAGTACCCGAGTGGAGTCTCCTTTTATGCTTTTTCAGACTCTCTAAAAATGAAAAACTGTCGAGCTTACCTTCTCTAGGCTCATTAAAATTACATCGAAGGACATTATCATTGTGTCTTATTAATCACATTTGCATCCCTGCGTCTTTGGTCTAATGCCAACTCCATGTTGCTCTCAAGTGAACCATCTCAAGCATGCCTTATACACAAGTCATGTAGCACTTTGCCTTTGCATCTTGACACCTTGACCCATGGAGGACTTTTCCCGAGTGTCCTTTTCCTGCATATGTACCCTTTCTCTAAGAATCAGTGTGTTCCTTGTTCTTGGAGATGGTATGTCTGCGACACTCGTTCCTCCTTTGTAACGTAGTATTCTTTTATTCTTTTTCAAGATTTCCAAAATTATTGAAAAAGACAAAAAAATCAAATATACCCCAAAAAGAGGAAGGGAAAAGTATTTTATTTCAATTGACAACACAATGAGTTTCCCTTGGAAAAAGCACATCCTTTCATTTGTTCGCCAAGCTATAGGATTCAATATGACCTTACGAAGTAGTTCTCTCTATGGACAGTTGTTTCCTCCTTCGTTTGGTTATCTTTCCAAACATATGGAGGGTTTGTATTGCCTCCTGCATCCTGAACCTATGCCAATGCCATGCTGCCTGAGTCCCATATTTTTTTGTGCTTTTTCCCAAGGGAAGTTTTACTAAACTTGAGTCGACCCTTCTGTAGTTTGTCTCTTGTCCTTATGCCCGACCACCTTGAAAGACCAATCAAGTCCTTTCTCAAAATTGATGAAGTTCTCTACCTAAACACCGAGATCCTCTTCTCTATTCCCGACGAGTCGTCGAAGACCTTTGGGTAGTGAGTTAAATTTTACCATGTGGAAATGGGTTCGTTAATAGGGAAGGATACTGTTGTGCCAATAACTTTTGGGCCTTCACAAGCCAAGGGCACTAGTGAGTCGGATGGTCTTCGATGAAAATATTAAATGAATACTTCAACTTCTTATTTTTTGTGTTGCCCCCACCAACATTATTGGTAGGNAGACCTTTGGGTAGTGAGTTAAATTTTACCATGTGGAAATGGGTTCGTTAACAGGGAAGGATACTGTTGTGCCAATAACTTTTGGGCCTTCACAAGCCAAGGGCACTAGTGAGTCGGATGGTCTTCGATGAAAATATTAAATGAATACTTCAACTTCTTATTTTTTGTGTTGCCCCCACCAACATTATTGGTAGGCTTCTTATCCCCCTTACCCTTCTTTCATTGTTTCTTCTTTCCGTCAGGCTACTGGGTGGCCTTTGGGTTTGTCGATTTCACACTTTGTACATCTGAAGTTTGAGTAGGAGGAGAAGTCGAACCAATGGTCTGGTTGGCCACTGTCTATTGTATTGACAATTGCTACAATTGATTCGATAGCTGATCAGCGGGATTCATTTGCGTTGAACCCTAAATTGCACCAGACATGCATACCTAGCATCAGACCATCTTACCTTCTATCTTTTCCAAGCCATCACTGAACAACTCTTCTAAAAAACCATTTTTTTGAAGGTGTATGTGCCCTACACCACTACTTCCTGCGTACACATGCTTGTTTTTCCACTACACCCTGCGTACACTCACAAAAAGAGCAAAAAAATAAAATTGCAAAGGGATATGGGTTTTCGGGACATTAACTAACCATTTGACTGCCCATAGTGAGTCACCCCAACCGTTACTATCTTTTTGGCCTATAAACGAAGGTTTTGGGGTTCCATTCCAAGAGAAGCATGAGAGAATAGAAACTCTGCCCATTTCAGTACTCCCTCTTTCGCCAATATTTTGCATCCACGTTATGAGTTTGAGACAGAATTCCTTCTTCCTCCATTGCAAACCCTTGCCATTTCCCTAGAGAGAATTGAAGAGGAGAAGAATAAGTGGAAGCAGTTGGTGCATGGTGAAGTGGAGCCCAAGACCGAGTAAACCACTTTTGTGAGATTAATATAAATAAATACTTTTTCTGTCCTGCCAAATGATGTCCTAAATATTTATGATTTGTTTCCATTTTTTGTTATGATGTCTAAACCACTAATCATTATATAGAATTCATGCTTTTAGTTTCTTGTTTGTCTTTTGGTGAATGCAAGTTGGCCTTGGGGGTAGATTTGCAGTTGAGAAACAACTAAGTGCAAAGGGATTGACACCAGACGTGGAGTTTAAGGTATGCCTATCGAATCCCTATACTTTGTCTTTTACATATGAAGTTGGAGTAATGACAGGATAGTTGTTAAAAAGTAGGAGACTTTAGATGGTTATATTTGCCTGCACTTTAGAACCCTAGTGTAGTCTGTAGAGGGGTTTTCCCTCTATAGAAGAATTGGTGACCATACTGGGGATCGAACCTAGAATCTCTGGTCTACGAAACCATAGATTTTGGGTTTGATCCCTAGTATGGTTGCCAATTCTGATATAGTGGGAAAACCCCTCTACATACTACACTAGGGTTATAAAGTGTAGGTAGAGCTAACCATCTATAGTCTCCTTCTTTTTGACAACTATCTTGTCATTACCCCACAATCATACATAAAAGACAAATTATAGGGATCTGGTAGGCATACCTTAAACTCTGCATTCGGTGTCGATTCCTTTGCTCTTAGTTGTTTCTCAACTTCATATATCCTCTGAAGGCCAACCTCCATTCACCAAAATACAAACAAAAAACTACAAGCATGCATTCTATATAAGGATTAGTGGGTTAGACATCATAACAAAAATGTAAACAAATCATAAATATTTAAGACCTCATTTGGCAGGACGGAAAAACTATTTCTTTATATTAATATTACAAAATTCATTTACAATATGAGACCGGCAACTTCTCCTCAAGCTCGGTCTTGGGATCCTCTTCACCATGCACCAACTTCTTCCACGTATTCTTCTCCTCTTGAGTTCTCTCTAGGGAAATGGAAAGGGTTTGCAATGGAGGAAGAAGGAATTATGGCTCAGACTCACAATGTTGTTGAAACATATTGGGAAAAAGGGGGAATACTAAAATGGGCAGAGTTTCTATGCTCTCGTGCTTCTCTTGGAATGGGACCCAAACATCTTCTTTTATAGGAAATAAATATAGTAATGGCTGGGGTGACTGGCTATGGGTGATCAAATGGTTATGTAACAGCCCGAAAACCTGTATCCATTTTCAATTTTCATTTTTCGCTCTTTTTGTGAGCATACGCAGGATGTAGTGGTGCAACAAGCATGTGTATGTGGGCAGTAGTGGTGCAGGCCGTGTACACCTTCAAAAAAATGGTTTTTTAGAAGAGTTGTTCAGTGATGGCTTGGAATAGATAGAAAGTAAGATGGCCTGATGCCATGCATGCATGTCTGGTGCAATTTAGGGTTATAACAGGAAAAAGATATGAAAACCATCGATATAGGATAGAGAGGAGATCTGGACTATTGGAACAGAGTCCAGCAGAAGGAGGAGCATGTAAGGAGGAGAATATATCCTCACCGTTGGATATAGGTGAGAGGATTGACAATCATCCAATCCATGTAAGTTGCACATTGTTTAACCCTCTGTACCCTTTGAATGTTGAAATTTTAGATAATTTGTTTGTTTCAAGGATCAAATGAACGAGATCCATTCAAGAGTTTGTAGGGGATCTGAAAGTCGTTAGCTATAGAAGAGTTATGCAAATGTTAATAAGTGAATTCCTCTATACTTCGCATGTTTAGAAAATTTTGAGTTTGGAGTCATTGGGACTACCAAAGTCCCAAAGGACAGAGTTAATCTTGACCGTCTAATGCCAGAGGAAGAGTTTTCAGTGGATCCCTTGGCCTGGAGGTATATCACTCCAAAGAAATTAAGCTAAGGCAAGGTGAGGAATTCTGAAGGGTGGAGAGTCAGAGTAGATCTCCACCATTGGTCATGGAGGACAACTATCACTGGATCCTGCATTCCAAAGGATAGAAAATTGAGGAGAAGGCTAGTAGGTTGGAGCATCTAAGAATATTGAAGTCCCACAGACACGAATTTCATTTGGGCCATTCATTTGAGAGGACACATGTTGGAATATTAGAATATATAGAGGATTTTTCAGGTCATGCATTGAAAAGGCTCAAAGGTTGGAGTTCATCATATCCATCCAACTGCGGGGATGCATTTCGATAGATCATGTATTTTGGATTTTTGTCACTCCAGAGGAAACATGGCTCATAAAGTGACAAAACCTAAAGACCCGAAGGTAGGATCTCATTTGGGTTGTCCAAAGTACTGGGCACATGGAAATAGATTGTAAATTCTGGAGACTTATCACTCTGGAGGAAAGCAAGGAGAAGTGCACAAGGACAGAGAGAGTCTTTGAAGATCCGAACAATGGAGAAGATCTAAGTCATTTTTTGCAAGGGACACGTGGCATGAGATCAAGCAATGTGGAGGATAAACACTACAATAGATTTTGGGTATGGTGTAACAGAAATATCTGAAACCTGGGGGGCCGAAGTGTTGTGGGCCGTAGTTCAAAGAAAGGACAGGTGGTAGAAGATCCAGAGGTCATGGATTCTGGTACTCTGTGAAAAATCGATTGCATCATTGTTGAGGACTCACAAAGGTTGAAAGGCCATAATTAATCTTGATCATCCATTGGAGGGGGTTGCTTGGTGAAATATACCAAGTTTCGAATGTGTCACTTTGGTGGAATTAAATCGCCATGTAGATAGGGTGAAAAATCATTAAAGTCTCGAAGGTATCTTGGTTGTCAATTAGGAAGGGGACACATGGAGAGATGATATGTCTTTCATCAATTCTATGTCAGGAGATACGAAGGGTTGTGTGTATTGGGAATAGTAGAGAATCGTCTAAGCCCGAAACATCCCAGTTATAGCCGTTGATCTCGGTGCCTATTAAGGACCGTTGATCTTACTACGCATTGTTTTGCCAATCTGCAAACTTTTCATATTCGGTGGAGTTTAGTGGAAAGATAGATAACCAAATTCAAAAGTGCTGAATTAGCACCTTTTGGCTGGGTGCTCGATCACAACCCTCAATCACATGTTATTTCCGTCGGAGGAAAAGTAGATAAGGCTGGTCTCAATATTTATTTTTTTTAAGAAAAGGGGCTTGGAGAAATCACAAAGGCACTGAAATACCGCGGTATCGACTAGCGTCAGGTCATGGTATTTGTTCATATGAGGAGATGGCCCGAGGAAGAGGGATAGGGACACAAAATTATTTCAAAGGTGAAGGGGCTTAGTAAGATTGGAATTGTATAGGAAATTTGAGGACCTGTGAACATTAACATGGGGTTCAATAATAGCCTGAGAGATAATTCATCTCCTGATTTGAACGATCGTAGACCGAGAGGTCGAGCGTACCATAGGAGAGGGTGGGGTTTGCATCAAGTGGTATCAGAGAAATAATTTAGCTCAAGAAGAAGATGAAGAAGGAAGAGAACTGATGTTCTGTAAGGACTGCTTGCAAGTGTACAACAATCAATAGTCAACCCTGAGAGTTGTAGGACAAAGCCAATAGCACTCTTAGTTGCAGAGAAGGAAAAGGAGATATCCAAGTGGGCTGAGCCAAAAGAACCAGTCATGTTCTTAGAGGTCGGAGGAAAATGGCTACTAAAGGCGAGAGGTGAGCTCAAATAGAAGACCTCCAATAGGTGAGAAAAGAGGAAATTAAAAAATAACTCAGAGAGATTAGAGAAAAGATTGATAGGTTTATGCTGAGGATGCAGTAGGAAGTGAGAGGAATCTAGATATATAAATGGCCCATGAAGCAAAAAGAAAGGTGGCCTGGCCAATAGTTAGTCACCAGGAGACAATGACAGGTATTGAGGAGGTCGTTGAGGAAAATTGAAGACCTTGGTGACACATAGGAGATGGCTTTCATTTGTAAGAAAAAGGTTGGAAGGAACCTCAGTGATGAGGAAGAGAGATCAAATAGAGATCTCGTAGACTTCCAGGAAGGAAGAAGTGAACTTTCAGATTGCCAGGTGGGAAAGGGGGTTGAGGTGATACTGTCTTAAAGTCTCGTGAACTTAGAGGAGAGGAGTTCATATCGGCAAAGAGTGAAAAAAGAAATGAAGACGATGTTTTCTAAGAGTCTCAGGAACTAAGAGCTTAGTTTGGATCAGCTAAGAACGTTGACAAAAGAGGAGGATCAGAGGCATAGTCCAATCATTAGAGGAATCAAAATATTTCTTCCAAGAAGCCCAATAGAGACCAGTGCATATTTTGAAGGTGTAGTAGAAGAAAGACAACAAATAGAGACTGTCATAGAGGAGATTGAGCATATGCTACAATATACCCAGGAGATCGAAGAAGAAGAAGAGCATTCAACAAAATTGATCAAAAGTTTTTGCAAGGGATATGAATAAGATATGAGTGTAGAATTTGAACCTGCAACAAAGGAGAGAAAAACAAACAATATGGATTTTGTTGATGTGTATGAGGAATTGGAGACCCTGACAGAAAGAGAACTGTTAGAGAATATTATTGAGCAACAACTCACTGACACTGCTATAGAAGTGGAATCTGCAGTGGAGTGGAAAGATAATGAGACATGATATGAAATCAACACAGGAGATCAGGATGATACTCCCATTTATCTGTGTGAAGAGATGGATTACCTCAAGGAAAGGGTAATGGCACACTCTCAGTCCATCCAACAGGTTAAGATTGGATGATGAAGAGGAGATGCAATAAAATAGAAGAATGAAAAAGAAGAGCCAGTCAATGAAGAAGCTTGACAAGGAGATTGAAGAGATTATAAGTTTGATGACGAGATCAACGTAGGAGCAAGCCAACAAAAGAAGGAGGTGGAATAGAGGTGGATCTATAGAAGTAGAAGGGAAGAAACAACAACATTAAGGAAGAGGAGCAGATGGACAACTCCAAATTTAGATATGGGACCCTAGAGGATCTCAACCTCAGTAACAGGGGAGCCATGAGTAGGAGCTCATGATTTTGTCAGCACAATATTATGATGTAGGATGATTTCTCCACCTCATGAAGTGCCATCAATCTAATGCATCAATGAAATCAAAGGAATGGACCCCAAGGGAAGAGACCCCACAACTCTCTCATTTTAAACTCAAATTTAAAATTTTTAATGTAATTAACAGTGATTTAATGTTAAAGGTTCAAGTAAATTCAAGCCATTGTCTTTGTACAAGACGAGTTATCATAATATGTAGAATATCCTTTAATGGATGACAATTAGGTGGATCTAGATCTGATTTAGGCTAGATGGCAATTAAATGTAATTGACTGTAATTAATGAGGTAGCTGGAGGGAAGGCTCGAGGAGCCCCTCTTTTGTAAAAATATCAATGTATCCATATTCAATAGTAATTAGTTTAGAATTGGTTGATGAGAAAGTAGATAGAGCGCAAGAGAAGATAGGAAAGAAAGCATTGAAGACTTTGTTGCAGTCCAGCCTTTGTAAATCTTTGTACAGATACATTTAAATATAATACAAAAGAAGTTTTTATTGCATATGCTATGTTTGTGTTTTTATGTGTGATGAATGGTTATTTTCTGAATTTGTTTCTATGTTTCATTCATATATGTTGTAGATGCGTAAGTAGGCTACATTTTTAGGTTTAGATAGAATTCTCTATCTATTGTGAAATTATGAGTAGTTCTGGGCTCTTAGGCTTGTGCAAGGATTTCACACCAGAGTGATTGAAAACCCCATGAAGCTAGCACAAGGAGTTTGTTTCGAACTATTTCTCGAGTTCAAATAAGAGTGTACTAGGAGGGCACACCAGAACAAACTCAAACTCAAAAGAAGGGATAATTGTGTGAGGAGTGCACATTAGAGTTGTTGAACACTTTGAAGAAGATATACCAAAGTTGTTGAATACTTTGAGGGATATTCAAGGGGTGCATTTAGAAAGTGCAAGGAGTTCCTGCAGAATCTGTTGTGACTTCAGTTAAGGAGATTATGCAAGTGGAAACATACTGGAGTTACTGAACACTCTGAGGAAGACTTTAAAAGAGAAAGCATACCAAAGTTACTGAATACTATGAGGGATTTCCAAGGAGTGCATTGAGAAAGTGCAAGGAGTGCGTGATAACTCTATTTTGAGTTGTGAGAGAAAGGTTTCCAAGAGGGCACACGAAAAGGTGAATCTCAAGAGGAGTAGTACAATTCTGCACAAAAAGCGCAAGGAGCACGCAAGTGAATTCTCAGAATTTAGGACTCAAGGAGGTGAGTGAAAGGACTGAACAAATCCAACACACTACTAAAGTTTTGGTAAAATATCAGGAGGAAGAGCGAAGACAATGAGGAGAGTGTTGAAGGAACACTCTAAAAGTATTGGAAAAGACTCTAGAGGAGAAGAGCACATAAGTCCCGGGAGAGCACAATAAATATTTATTAGAGGAGAAAAAGAGTTGAGACCCTTAGGACTTGAGTAAGTTCAAATCTCAAGAGGAATAGCGCAAGTGTGCGCAATACCAATGTAAGGAGTGAAAAAGGTAGAGACAATATAAGTCCTATAATGTGAAGGAAGAACAAGGTGAGGGAAAAGAGGACTCATTTCAAAGTTCAAAGATCAGGATAAATAATGTGAGCAAAGTTCAAGAAGTCAAGCTTTTAGAGGAGAAGATCAAAGGCCAAGACCTTTGAAATTATTTGAGAAAAATACTTCATTCGGAGGAAGAAGCTACAAAAACCATCAATCTAGGATGGAGAGCATATCTAGACCATTGGATCAGATTTTAGTGGAAGAAGGAGCACGCACGGAGGAGAGTAGATCCTCACAATTGGATATAGGCACAAGGATCAAAAGTCGTCTGATCCACGTAAGTTGCACAGGGTTTAACCCTCTGAACCCTTTGAATGTTGAAAGCTTGGAAAATTGGTTTTGTTTTAAGGGTTGAATGAATGAGATCCATTTGAGATTTTCAAGGGGATTTGACAACCATTATATATGGAAGGGTTGTGTAAGCATTAATTAGTGAAGTCCTTCAAAATTCATGTGTTCAAAAAATTTGGAGTGTGGAGTCATTGGGACTACTGAATTCCTAAAGGGAGGAATTAATCATTATCGTCCATTGCTAGAGGGACATGTGTCATCAGATCGATTATTAGTCCAAAGGTATAGCACTCCGAATAAATTATGCTAAGGAAAGGTGAGGTCTCCCTAAGGGTCAGAAGCCAAAGTATATTTCCATCATTGATATTGGAGGATAAGTGTCACCGAATCCTGTGTTCCAGAAGATAGACACTACACGAGAAGAAGAATAGGTTGAAGCAGCTAGGACTCCTATAGTCCCAAAGACCTGTAATTCATCTTGGTCATTCAATTGAGAGGACAGGTGCTGGAATATTAGAGTATATTTAGGATTATTTAGGTCATGCATTGAAAAGGACCGAAGTTCAAAGTTCATCACAATCATCCAACTTTGGGAATGCGTGTCGATAGATCATGTAGTCCGAAGGTTCATCACTCCGAAGGAAACATGATGCATAAAGTGAGAATACTCAGAGACCCGAAGGTTGGATCTCATCCAGGCCATCCAAAGAAGAGGACACGTGGCAAGATATTGTGAAGTTCAGAGACTTAGCACTCTGAATGAAAGCGAGGAGAAGTGCATAGGGACAGAGAGATTCATCGAATCTACAAACAACATAGAAGATCTCAGTCGTCCATTACGAGGGTCACATGGCGGGAAATACAACACTCTAAAGGATAGACACTCTGGGATATTTGTGGTATGTTGTAACAAAAATATATGAATCTTGAAGGCTTGAAGTGTTGTGGGTCGTAGATCAAAGAAAGGACAGGTGGAAGAAGATCTGGGGGTCTGAAATTCCATAACTCTGGGGAAAAATGAGTCCAACATTATTGAGGACTCACGAAGGCCTGAAGGTCAGAGTCAATATTGACCATCCATTGGAGGGGGACGCATGGTGAAAGATCCCAAGTTGGGCACGTGGCACTTTGGTTGAGTTAAATCCCCATGTAGATAGGGTGAATAATCACCGAAGTCCCAAAGGTATCATGGCCGTCTATCAGGAAGGGGACACATGGAGCGAGGATATGTATTTTAGCATTTCAGCTTCGGGAGATACAAAGTTTTGTGTGTGTTTGGTGTAGTAGAGAATCATCGAATCCCAAAGCAAGCTAGTTATAGTCTTCGATCTCAGTGTTTGTTAAGGATCATTGATATTGCTTCCCATTGTTTCGGTAGTCTGCAAACTTTGCGTATTCGGCGTAGTTTAGGTAAATATATATTGTTGAAGGTCAAAGCATCGAGTTAGTGCCTTTTCTCTTGGTGCTTAGTCATATCCCTCAATGACATGATATTTCCGAAGGAGGAAAAGGAGTTAAGCCCAATCTCATTTTTTTTTTTAAAGAAAAGGGGCTTGGAGAAATTACAGAGGCACCAAAATAGCACACTATTGACTAGCTCCTAGTCACAGTCTTTGGTCATATGAGGATTTGTATTGAGGATGAGGTATATGGGCCCGAAATTGTTTCAAAGAATAAGGGACTTAGTAATATCCCACAGGTTCAGTGTTTGGACCTGCAAAAGAAACTTGAGGACCTGTGAACATTAATAGGGTGTTCAACAATAGCCCAACAAATAATTCACCTCCTGATTTGAACGATCCTAGATCGGGAGTTATAAAATACCCTAGGAGAGGATGGGGTTTGCATCATAAGTCATACTCTTGGACAAGAAGCCTTAGGCTGGGAAAGTGTTGGGAACTTGTTGGTTGATTGATACACATGTTGGAGATAAATGTTGAACAATAGTTTCAATCACATGCTAAACTATATACATATTGAAACTATAAACTATATTTTTTTGTTTTAGTTGAAATATATTATATATTATCATTCCCTTTCTTGGCATGGTGAGACCACCCAAAAAAAGGACTCTTACGACAACAAGCCCAAAAATAAAATATGACTAGGTAGAAATTTGGTTGTTCTCTGGTTTGATAGGAAATTATTTTCCTTTCAGTAAGAGAAGACGTGTACATAAGCTACAAGTTTATTAATGTATTCCTAGAGATAGTTGTTTGAGAAAATTATCTATATGTGAAAACATAAAATGGACTTTCTAATGACACCAAAATCGATCCTCAATGAGATATGCAAGGGTTTTGACCATCTATAATTTGAAAATAGATTATATATGAGATAAAATCTATTCGCAACTTCACTATCAAAGAAGTTTCCATTGCAACATAGATATTTCTTCACTTTGTCTTTGTTTCACCTTCCTTCATATTCAACACAAACCATTGATTCCCAAGAAATGAGACCTTTCCATGGTTTGTTGTCTCATACAAGTTCAACAACATAACCCATATCTTATTTGTTAGCCCAGTATGCCTTGCTTTATCATGAGATATGGAATGTAGGAAAATAAAGGTACCTTGCTTCCTCATTCTAACTTTTCACTTTTCAAGATCAAAACCTGATGACACCACCCAAATTCCAAGCCCTATTTGAAGAAGGAGGAATTTTGTTGCATGATGTACATGGAAGGAATAAGATGATATAATGGTAATTCATGGAAAAAATGAAAAAACCTTATGGTATAAGCTACTTCACATCAGAAAAATGAGAGATGAACCTCATTGGATATTTCATCTTAGGTTTATCAAAGTATGTCTCTAAATGAATCCATCATTTAGGGAAAAAAAGATTTCTATTTCAAATCCTTAACTCAATGCATTTGATTCATAATGTTATTTCTTCTTGAAGATTATGTGCATTAAAGATATGAAAACAACATACTATGTTTTCCAAGAGATAGGAGAATTTATGATTTCTTTTAAGACATGAGACTCGAATGGACCAATTAAATAGGAAAATAACAGTATTCCTTACTGTATGAACACTTTAGTTTTACATCATTTGATTGTTCAATATGGTGCACATAATGGGAGTCTCCTAATTCATAAGAGACTTGTTCTAGGAATATACTTAAATTTAGATAATGAATAGGTAAATCTGAGTCTTTCACTTGTGCTCAAGGTGAGTATTTTGCGTGTTCTCAAGTCTTTGAGGATATTGATCTTAGTAAAGGTATTCCACATACGTCTAAAATAGGGAAAATTTCATAGACTTAGTAAATTCCTTCCACAAAACATGACTTTAAAACAGGGAAAATTTCATAGACTCAAGTCTTGTATAAGAAAAAAACAAATTTTCATTGTGAAATTTGCTAATATATAAGGCACGTTCTAGACTCATGTCTCGGAATGAACTGATTCAGAGAAGAAAAAAGTTCATCTTTCCAAATCTAAAAGAAATAATTTTAACCTTAAAGGTCGAAATACAGTGCCAAATTTATTCAAACAAAATGAATTGAACGCATACCTTAAGTCCAATGATGGTTGTCCCATAATTCTTATAGAGATATCTGCATAAGTGTGGAAATCTACTCTTCTTAACTCCGAGATTTTGATTCACATAATCTGCCACACAACAACCAAGTTTCATCCATAATTAAAACTCACAAGTTCCCTAGTTGACAAACAAAAAACTCTTAATTGCATCAATAAGAAGCCTCACAAAACTCACCCAAACATCCACATTCCATTATAATACTCCCAAAATGAGGTAGGGAAAACATAATCTATAGTCAATTAAATCTTACACTTTAAAAAACTAAGAAGGAAAGAATTTGTATAAAATATTGTAACTCCTTGCAAATGAGACATGAATCCATAAAAAATTTAACAAATTTAAAAAGTAAAAAGATACATTATTATTTCACCATTAAAGGAAAAAATCATCAACCAATGACACATTACCTATATTAGTTTTAAACTATTTATATAAGATAACAATATCGTCATCACTAAACACATGCATATAAGATAACTAGGGTTTGTGGAGGCTAACATAGATGTCTTGGAATTATAAAGATTTTTATGATCCTAGCCTTAGCAATTGACACACTCTGATGTTCCATTCACCTACCCTAAATAGCATAACAAATTATGAGATGATAAAAAAATGCAAGAAAAGCAACAGAATGTGGGTAAGCCCAATCTATTTACACTCACACAATTTGTTCACTTTAAAAGAAAGAGAAAATAAGGTAAATAAATAGAAATCAAATTCAAAGGAAGAGCATAGAATTAATTCCATGTAAACACACACTCTATCAATATCATATCAGTCCTTGTAGGTGTGGCATAAACAACATTTCTAATGGCACCAAAAGCAACATGAAATAAAATGAGCCAGTCAATATATGCATTAAAAAATTCCCATATATCACTCCTTGTAGGCATGACAAATTTTTTTTTACTTATCGCATCACAACCAACATTACATGAAATGAACCAGTGAATAGTTGCATTAAAACATGTCCTTATATCTTATTTGACATGCCCTTAAAGAAACAAGGTCTGAACACTATATAAAGTAAGTTTAAATGGCCTGAATACTATGTAAAGTAAGTTTAAATGGTCTAAAGACTATGTAAAGTAAACAAAATGTTCACAACTAATTCATAAAACATTATCATCTAGGTTCATGATTTTCTCAAATACTTCTATGGCCACTGAATGAAACTCATTTCTGTCTCCTTCGAGTGTTCACATCCATCAATTTTATCTTCATAGGAAATGGGGATGTTACTTGTGATATTAATGAAAAC
The DNA here is from genome assembly GCA_032191745.1 of Picea mariana. Classification (NCBI taxonomy): domain Eukaryota; kingdom Viridiplantae; phylum Streptophyta; class Pinopsida; order Pinales; family Pinaceae; genus Picea; species Picea mariana. Next base: position 246,658 of record JASDQU010099961.1, read on the forward strand.
TATATTGGCCTCTTCAAGACCAAGTGTCGCTCCATGGATCATAGCAAGTGACTGAATTCGTCCATTCCCTACAATAGCACCATCATATGGATCTAGTGTGTTTACTTCATCTCCTACCCAGAATACTTCAAACTCTATTGGATTTAATGGGCATTGTCAAAAACAAAAGAAGGTATACATAAATATAAGAAAAAAATACAATTAAATTCCAAAAACATGCATAATTATTGATATAACAAAATTAAATGCACTCATGACTGAGCAAATATTTGAAATACATCCAATAGGAGTTGTACACACTACTAGAGAATGATGAGGTGTGTGAATGTTGGGAGATCGTTAAATTTTATCTTTCATGTGATTACATCATGCATAAATCAAATATAACATTACAAGGACACAACAATATAGTACAATATTAGTAAATATAACACTAGAACACTAAAAATTAGACCTAAGCCAGTTAAATCAGATTATGAATGCAAGTCAGGAAACGTTTGCAAGGGAATGATAATTAGCTTAATTCATCAAAACCACTACGATATCCCTTTCCAACAGTATTTATACACACCGATTGAGAATGATGAGGTCCATCAATGTTGGGAGATCATTTAATTTTATCCTGCTTTTGATTACATCATGCACATATCAAATATAACATTACAAGGAAACAATAATATAGTAGAAGAATAGTAAATATAATAGTAAAACACTAAAAATCATACCTAAACCAATTAAATAATATTATGAATTCAATTCAAGAAAATTTTGTAGGGGAATGATAATTATCTTACCTCATCAAAACTAGTACGATATTCCTTTCCGACAAGATTTGTACACATTGATCGAGAATGATGAGGTGCATCAATGTTGATAGATTATTTAATTTTATCCTACATGTGATTACATCATGCACAAATCAAATATAACATTGTATGGACATAATAATATAGTAGAAGAATAATAAATATAAAAGTAAAACACTAAAAATCAGACCTAAACCAATTAAATCAGATTATGAATTGAAGTCAATAGATGTTTGGAGGGGAATGATAATGAACTTACGTCATCAAAATCATTATCATATCCCTTTTTTTTCCATGAAGTGACGATTGGTTCTATGGAGGTGGCTATGGTTGAAATTTCCTTTCTCCACCCATTTATGAAATCCATTACATGTTTATAGCTCTCACTATGGATGTCAACAAGCATAGATGTGTTAAGGTTTTTATCAAATTCATTAGATGTAAATGAGATTTCGATTAGATGTTTTGATATATTCTTCTGTTTAGAATTGTCTATATCTATTATTTTATGGTCATTCATTTCACTCACATCAATTTATGATATATTATCTTCTTGAGCCTACAAATCATTATCAACACATAATTAGTTGGATATATATACGAATAAAAATGAAATATAACACAATGTACTTATAAATATACTTACAAAAATTCCATACATAATGTATTCAACCAAAAATTCATATACTTACAAACATGTTTTGATTGGCTCACCACCCACTACGACCCAAAATAAATCAATCCCTCACATTTTATCTTGCTATCTTCCCTTTTGTAATCTTTTTCACATACTACTCCACACACATACTTTCCTTCAAATCCTCCCATTGTTTGGGAGTCAAGTTGTTGTCCCTTTCTTTTCCATCCAAGATTGATTTTCTACATTTATGCCTAAAATCGTTAATCAATTTTCTCATTTTGTTCTTGTAATATTTTTTGGAAATCCTTCCACCAAAAGTCTCAACGGCATTTTCCATTTGTAGAATCACTATATCCACACTTATTTCATCTTGATTCAAAAAATTGGATTTGGTGACATCCAAATGAGAACTTACTCTCGTGCCCAACTCAGAGGCCCACCTTGCAGGATTTGATCCAATAGGTTCATGGTCTTTTATCTCAATAAAGTAAGGCTTCTTCCCTTCTGATTTTCTTTCTTTGGCTCTATTTTTGTGTACCTAAACATGCCTTGACTCATTCTGCATTCGTTTTATGAAAGTTGATATATCTTCAGTCGAATCAAGACTGGGTGATTTCGAAAGGGAAGTAATGTTTGTAGACACAATATGTGTTTTTTCATTGGCATTTGAAGGCCCAAATGGTTCCTTATTGGCCACGTTAGGTGTGGCACTAGCTATATTCTCACCAATTTTCTCAGACGTGCCTTCAAATATTTGTTTTAATTTAAAAAATATGTCTCTCAAACCTGATTCAGATTCAGAATATACCATGCCTTTAGAAATATCATCTTGGACATGATCATCATCATGTGATATATTAGGAATTTTATCATTAGTATTGTCATCATCTTCTCCATGTACTAATCCACCAAGGTGTAGGCTTCTATGATCTATCGAAAGTGTGCCTTTGTTTGCCTTTTGTTTTCTCTCATTTTATGTACAATCAACCTTTTCCCTATAAAATAAAAAACTTATTAAATTAGATTAGAAATCATAGATGGCCTACATCATCAAATATATTATATACAATTGTCATAAAATATGCATAGAAGTTAAAAAGTATGAGGAATAACTACTTACTGATTTTTCTAACCATGAGTTGCAACGATGTGCCTTTGCTTGCCTTTTCATTCTGCTTTCTTTCTCTAGAAGCCAAATTTTCCCTATAAAACAAAAAACTTATCAAATGAGAATAAAAAACATATATATATGCTACGTCATGAAATATATTATGAACAACTTTCATGAAATATGAATAGAATTTCAAAGGTACAAGGAATAACTACTTACTTATTTCCCAAACCAAGAGTTGACGAATATTGTTTATTTCTTGCAATCCATTCTTTATTAACATGCTCATAATATACAACATTTGCATCACTTCTTTCACCAATTTTGTGTTCCCCCCCTTATTCTTCATATCCTTGTCAAACATTTCCCATAAAAAAACATCATTAGTACATGTACAAAGAAGAAAATAGGTTATCCATAAAATGCTATAAGCCATGGATTTTAAACATGGTAGTCATATATACTACCTTACCTTTATGGTTAGATCCATGTACAAAGATTCATTGTAATGCCCTTTTTTTTAGTTAAAAATAACAGGGATCTAGAATATCAATAGAGAATATGAAAGAGTATCCTTGCCTAATTCCTTAAAAAAATTCCAACAAGAAAGTAGATGGCATCTCTCTGATCTCTACCATATTCATCTCCAACATGTGTTAAATAATTTGACAAGGTCCAATTTTGATATGCAGTATTTAAGGTTATTGGCATACTTGATATTTGAAACATAAACTCATCATAAATCTATTTTCAATGTTGATACAATGGTTCAAGAGTTTTATAAAAGGTGTATCTACTACCGATAATAATCATTGTTTGAAGGTTGATTGTAATTAACTGAGTTCTGAGGGTGAGTTCATCCTTATAGATTTTTGTTAGGTATCACAAGTTTTAGCATAATTTGGATGACATTTGGTAAAGAAAAGGTTGATCACATATAAAAAGTTTACTGATCATTTCTTTACTAAAATTCTAAGTCATTGAATATATTTAAAGCATAGAAATCTATTGGTCAATAGTCTTTGAAATCTGTGAAATCATGTATCTAAAAGTATTGTTTAATATACAAACTATATGTGTGTGTGTTTGGGTGTGTCCATCATGATGGAATATAGTCAAAGAATAAGTATTCCATCTTTTTTTAACACTGAAACTCAAAAACATCCAATCATAACATTTCTCAGACTAAAAAATCATATTTGAAACATTGCATAGTGTTTAAAACAAGTATTTGGATAATCCCATGGCCAAAACAATAAAATCCAATTTGCATAGTGAAAATTTATTCCATAAATTTAAGGTGACAAATTATCACCATCATGATTTGCATTTCCATCAAGTTCACAATTGTAATCACTCTTGTATGCATCTACTTCATTTTACCCATCATCCTCATCCAATATATTTTCCTTACCATGCATTACATTCTCTATCTCAGTCTCTTCATTGGGAATCAAAGTTTCTTATTCAATTACAAATCTATTTTCATCTTCAGCTTCTTCTTCGATTGTTTCTTCTAAACTAGTACATTTATCATCGACCATTATATCAACATATTCCATGAATTTCCTTTTCGAACGAGACTCTACTTGAATGAAATGTGACCATCCTGGTCTTGTTACATCATCAGTTAGAAATTACTAGGTAATTTCAAGAGGGGAAACATACAACTCACCAGTCTTTGATAAAACTTGGTGTGTATTTTCACATACAAATCCAAACTCATCAAGTTGTATTGTAGATGGTTTGATCCATTTACATTTTAATAGTATGGGACTAGTCTCACCATAATCAACTTGAATAATTTCCTATATGAATCCAAGATAAAGTTTATTTTCAGTGTCGTGATGAAATTCAACACTAATAATACAATCACAATTTTCCTTTCGTGTGTCCTTTTCTTCCACTCTTAAGTGACTACCATAGGCCAACATCCCACTGAAAGAAGTAGATGATATATTTGGAGATAGTGAAAGATAAATTTCCTCTATAGTTATACCATGTCCTTCTTATTGTGCATCACTAATTGCACCAACAATCCAATCATCAAATTTTGGAAAAGAACCATCTCCAATATTCAAATACTGAAGTGTATGATTTCGAGATGGACGCATCCCTATTTGAATATCTTCTTCATATTTTCTATATAGAATATGAAAAATATACAAGATAGCAAGAAAGATAATAATTTAACTATTCAATGAAATTAAATAAATAAATTATCCTGTAAATAAAATTTCACCTGCGTCACTTATCAAATGAGGATGTGTTTTGAAGAACATAGTCATGTATCACAATTCTTTCCTAATTTGATAGCTTGAAGCGACGTCCATTTCCTTATAAAGCTTCTCTTGCAACTCTCTCGTCTTCATCATCATCCCATACATGTCGATTGCCATTATTAAAATATTCATATATTTTGTGCAAAATCCTATGGCCTTCTGCATTGAATATCCTTCATACATGTTACCTTCTAGTTTTTCCTTATTATGAACAAAATTTTTTAGAACCTTCATATATCGTTCAATAGGGTACATATATCTAGTTCTTATCAGACCACAATATTCTAGTTCATGTTCTAGGTGTACAAGAATATGCATAGAAATATTGAATATTTTTGGTGCAAATTCCCGTTCCAATAAGCAAAGGACTTCAACAACCTCTTCCCTTAAATTATGAAAGTTTGAAGGATCTAACACATGCTTACTCATTCTCTTCAATATTAGGCACAACCTTATAATTTCCAATATTTGCCCCCTTTCCAAATTTGATATGACTACAATAGGTAATATATCCTCAATTATGATATGATAGTCATGGGCCTTGAAGCCTCTTAAGCCATTATTGTCAGTTTTCCTTCTAACATTACTACTCACATATCCAGTAGGAAATAAAGTTTGAGACATCAATGTTAAGAATTGTGTACATTGTTCCTTTTTCCACACATAAGGAGCAATAGGTTTTCTACATTTTCCATCACCATATTTTTCAACACAAAGATTTCAACTAATCTTTAGTTCTTGAAGGTCTAGGCGTGATGACATTGTATCATATGCACCAAAAATAGTTTCTATAATAGAAAAAGATATATTTTTCTCAGTATGCATAAATTCAACAATATGCCTAATGGTTATATGATTAAAGTATGGAAACTTATAGAATATTCACAATCATTTTACACCACTATCATTCAGTGGATCATTTTTACTACCAACAATGCCACCATTTTCAATAATCTGCATTCTTTTCTTTCCATTCTCAATAATGTAATCACTTGTTATTGTCGATAATGCTTCACGATTCTCTTCCTAACCATTGAAACATGATTTTTTTCGACGATATGGATGCTCCAATTTAAGGTAAGCATGATGTCCACAATAAATACACTTATGAAAACTACTTGAGTGCCTCATAAAAGGTTTAAATATGCAAACCGGACATCCATGGTATCCATGAAAATTGAAACTAGTCAATGTGCCATATGTAGGAAGATTGTGCATCGTAAGAAATAAATAATCTTTTAAAGTGAAATGGATTGAATCATTCTCCCTTAAAATTTGAATTGCTTCAATTCCTTTCCAATTTTCTGCTAGCTCATCAAATAATGGCTCTAAATAAACATCAATTGTATATGAAGTCACACTTTTCTTTCCTGGTATAATCAATGACAACATCAATAAAAATGATCTGGTTGCTAACCATGGAGGAAAGTTATAATTTATCAAAAACACTAGGCAAGATGACCATTTAGTACTTTGATCTGAGAATGGGTTCACCCCATCTAGAGCTAAACCCAACTTTATATTACGAGGATCTTGGGAAAAATTGGGCCATTTGTTGTCAAATTCGATCCACATCTTAGAATCAACCACAAATACTTTTTTTCCATCCATGCTCTTATTTTGGGAATTCCATTTCATAAGCTCAACAATGTCTGGACATCTATACATTCAAAGTGTAATGTACCTCAAATTTGAACATAATTTTTTTTTTTTTTTTGATGGTGCATTAATATCCAATTTTTCGTTTAATAGAATTGTAGAAAAGGATATTTAAAGTTTACTCTAACTATGGATTGATATTCTACCTGTCATAAGAGGATATTCCTATACCAGACTAACTTCACACTTTATATGAGAGACTCCCAAGCGATTCTAGCTCCCTTTCAACACATATATTTTACATATAGATATTAATACATATACCCACCTATATAATGATGTATTTTAGGATTTTGAGTCTTAATTTCTTTTAATATCAAACTATTCAGATTTGCATGCAAGTTTATACCATTGGCTTTGTATTAATAGAACACTTATCAAACTATATATATGTCGGTAATTATATCCTTAGCATAACAATGGTGTGTCATAGGTTAGTGAATCCATTGACGATGTCTGAGTTGCTTAAACGAATTTTCTTTAAGGCTTAGTCATGGTTAACACACTTTAATCATCCAACTTAATGGTTTAAGAAAGGCAATTCCCACACAATTCCCTGTACCACTAACTCGTAACTAAGTTTCATCTCACTGATAGAGATAACTGAATGGTAAGTAAACTAAAACGAAATAATTAGTGACTAGCTAGCCTCAACTAGATAGTCACAAAGTGACTTGTCATTAATTTCGCATATCTGGTGTTATGGAAGGGAGATGTACCTGTCAGAGAGGAGTTAATGCTCTGTTGATGTGGTTCTTGTATGCGCCGGTACCGATGGCCCTTCCACCTGACCTCCCTCAATCCCGTTGTGCCAATTTTACCTTAGCACAAGGTTCGACCAACCCCTGTACCTTTCGTGTTTAATCTATGTAGTACAGACTCCCCATAGGGTTAGGTAGTTCTTTCTTTATCTTTTTGATTCCAAAAAAAATGGTTATGTGTTATCGCTTCCTCAGCAGGAAAGGAATGGCGTACTGGAGGTTGTCTCTTGGTGGAGAAGACACCATCAATGAATTCTTGGTAAGTTTCCAAGAGACTATCATGTTTTTTTCTTTTTTTTCTTTTAAAGAAATCAGAGTTCGGGGCTTGTTACGGTGAAATCCATTACCATCTTGTATTTCTAATTTTCTGTTTTTATTTATCTATTCTCCTCAGCGATAAATCTCGAAGTCCTTCGGGACTTTTGCTGTTCAGTAAGGAACTTGGGTTACTTGATTAATTTGTTACGACATCCAATCTTCCTATGCCAAACAAGGTCGTTGCTTTCCTAAATCCCTTTTGTACAGTTTTTCACTTAGGGTTTTTGTTGTATTTTGTATCGTTATTCTTTACATTCATGAGAATCCTTTCTGTATTTGACCCTGTGTGTAGTAACAATGTTGAATGTGTTTTCGAACAGTTCATAGAAATTTTCCACACAACATGTAACGAGTAGTTAAGTCTGTCCCTTAACATCTATTGTCTTTATTTGCAGTCGGTGTTTAGTATTTACATTCTGGTAGAAGTTCTAGTAAGGTGGTTACCTCTATTTATTGTTGGGTTATAATACCCTCCACCAGGTATAAATAGTTGATTCTATTAAGGTCCTAACCTGCACATAGGTAGAACAATATATTCAGATGTAATAAAGGTCAATATTAATAAGGCCTTTCAATAAAATAGAATAAGGCGGATGTAAGAAGACTTAATAGAAGCTTCCACTTCTAGAAGGATCTTCCTCTAGATGCTTCTTTTTAGTATAAATAAGAGTCGAGGGTATGAAAACCATAGCTTGGATATTATTGTAACAGAGCTCTTCTCAACTTAAGGTTTCCCCCTCGAAGAGGCCCATGAACATTGCTTTCAGATTCAAAGTGCTATTTCTGTTGTTATTATTATATCATTTCAGTGTTATTGTGGTCAATGTTCTAGTTATATTATTGTTATTTTTCAATTACTAGCATTTTATTTCAGTTCTTCATACATTTTATATATGGTATATTACAAGTGGTATCAAAGGACTTTCCTCGGCAGAAAGTGTGGGTTAAATTTTTTTTCAGGGTAGAGACATATTCCAACGTCTTTAAGCCATAGAGATCTATCGTTACGTGCATAAAACCGTGGTTGAGGGATTCATACATGTAGGAAATACAAGTGGTACTTAAGTGCACATCTGTTGGCCACCCTTGTAACCCCTGTTGGTACCCTTTTGAGTGGTATCACATCAGACAAAACCTGTGTATGGATCGGCCTAGATTACCTAAAGCCCTATTTAGATAAACTGATCAGCTACCTGACTGCTATAGTGTCATCGAGAACAACACTCGGGAAGATACTCTTTAGTAACTGGGTAGTCGGGCAGTGCAGCTAAGGGTATGGTCTATCCTCCTTAGTTAGTGCCCTGAGATATTGGGTGGAGTACTACTGTTGGACCCCGCACGTATATTAGAGAGCTATAGCATAGGGAAAACCCTTTTCTGTAGAACCCTTGAATACCTAACCCTTGGGGGACAGAAACATAAACAAATTAAAACAGACAAGATCTATTGTCGTGCAACTATGTTCGACCATAAATTTTGACCCCACCCACCCCTTTTCAGTTTCCTTATCCTCATGGCCCATACTCATAGCCAAGACTTGGAAGATCACTTCAAAACCTTGCAATCTGGTCTCATTGAGACCTAACAAGAAGTGAAACAACTCAGTGCCAATGTTTCCGCCATCAATACAACCATGCCATCCTCAATGGGGGAAATCAAACAAGACTTCACCACCCAAATTGAATAAGTATTTTCAGTACTCTGCACCAAATTGCATATCCCTACAGATAACCCTTCCTCTTCCTCACCTTCACATACTGAAGGTGACCCTTCCTCTCATTCCCATACCTTGCATAACCATCACTTTCAAAGTGACCTACGCCTTCCATAGGTGGATGTGACCAAATTTGATGGCTTGGACCCCACTGGTTGGGTAACCCAAATGGAACATTACTTCTCTCTATACAACATTATAGATGACTTGGACGATCTCCAGTATAATGTTCTCCATCTAGATCAAGGACGTTGGAAATGGTGGCAATGGAGAAAAACTTCTCATCAAGGGTATATTGCTTGGACACACTTTGTGGTAGAGATTTATGAACACTTTGACACTGACACCAACCATTTGGGCCATTTGACAAACATGAAACAATTAGGAATAGTGGAAGACTTTATAGATGCCTTTGAGTGCCTGGCTTTTAGAACAGAGGGCATGTCTGATGCCTTTTTCAGAGAGTGTTTTATCAGTGGCCTCAAGGATGAAATTCGGGCCCATGTCCTCATGGCTCGGATTGAGAGTTGGGTGGAGGATACCAAAAGAGCTAAAGAAGAACAACAGGTTGTATCTGTTCAAAACCGCAAACCCTCCTTTATCCCTCGCCCTAAACCAGTAAATCCCACTACTCCCTCTGCTCCACTAAAGATCCAAAAATTGACCAGGGATGAAATGGATGAACGCCAACTCAAAGTCCTTTGTTATAACTATGATGACAAATACTTCCTAGGCCACAAGTGTAAAGAACAAAATCTTTTTATGGCCATCTCCGAGGATATTCTAGAAGAAGATAAAGAAACTCCCTCTGTGTCTGAGTCACCCTAATCCACTGACGTAACCCCTCCCTCAAACCCTCTTGAAGTAGAACTAATGCAGGAGCATCTCTCACATCAAGCGAGCCAGCGCGAAAGGCAAGGGACAACTGGACAAGCGCCAACACAAATTTTGAGTTTCTCTTGGATTTGATGCGTGAACATTAATGTGGAGATTTAATGAAGGCACACTTGTATAATGTAAATGGACCTTGAGCGGATTATTCTCGTCCTTAGTAGGTAGAAGGAATTTATAGGAGTTAATGCAGGTAGGTATAATTAAATTCTAGATTAGACAGTTTTAGAGCGCAAGAGGGAAACGGGATAAAGACACCCTCATTGTGCATTGTAATATTATTCTAGAGAAGGAAGAAAAGATCCTGTGTTGACGAGGGACGTTCGACCTGCGGGTTGAGGCATCGACACCAGGTGGTATGAAAGCCCAGAAAGATTCTTTGCTTTCTGTAGTAGAGAAAGTGAATTCACCATGCCGCCAAGGAGAGATAGAGAATCACCCGATCCAGAGGATAGGGAAATGCCGAGAAGAAGAGGGAGGCAGATGGTAGATCCAGTCATGGAGAGAACAATGTGAGATCTTCGAGCAAGACTCAAAGACATGGAGACAACACAAAGGCATACAGCTAGTGCTGGGGATCTTAGTGATTCCGAAAGTGAAGTCGAGGCTGAACATGAAGAGGAAGTTGCAGCCGAAGATGCATCAAACGAACGTTTGATCAAAGCTATTGCCAGGATGGGTGCAAGAGAAAAGATGGACATTCCAGTTTATGACGGAAACTTGGATGTAGAGGATCTTCTAGATTGGATTAGAGCTCTAGACACATACTTCGACTATGAATATGTCGAAGAGGAAAACAAAGTCAAGCATGTTGTCACGAGATTGAAAGGACATGTAGCATCGTGGTGGGATGAACTACAAGCTGACAGACACTGCAAGGGCAAGCAGAAGATCAAGAGCTGGGATCGAATGATCACGAAAATGAAGGCGAAATTCATCCCGAGAGACTATCAAATTACTCTGTTCAGGAGGATGCAGAACCTGAGACAGAAGCTGATGACAGTGAAAGAATACACTGAGGAATTCTATAGACTGAACGTCAGGGCAGGTCATCGGGAGAGCGATGATGAAAAATTTTCTAGATATATGAATGGCCTGAGATATGATATCCAATATGAGATGAGCATGGTAACCATCCGAACGGTGGAAGATGCTTATCAGATGGATCTGAAAGTAGAAGAGAAGCTGAGCCAAAAGCAAGGTCATAGGGGTCGAGGCAGAAGTCAGCCCAGAGGCAAATCAGTTGCCCAGGAAAAATACCAGAAGCCCAAGGAATACTGGAAGAAACCTCAGACTCACACAGAGAGAGGTGGAAGTTCACAGCGTGGGAAATATGCAGAACAAAAAGGACAACATAATGAGCAAAGAGGAGATTATGCTGACAACAATACTTTTCCTCGTACTAGAGGTAGAGGAAGAGGGAGAGGTGGAGTAATTACATGCTTCACATGTGGAAAGAATGGGCCCAAGTCTTATGAGTGTCCAGAGAAAAAGAAGGACATTGGAGAAGCTCACATCACCAAGGCACAGAGGCGGGATGTTGAGGCTGAAGACACTGAAGGCGGAACATTGCTCATGATGTGAAAATCTCTTTTGACACCCGAGAAGGACGTTGAGAGTTCAGTCCAAAGGACCAGACTTTTTAGAACTGCTTGCAATACCAAGGATAGGGTATGCAAGGTCATCATAGACAGTGGTAGCATGGATAATATCGTTTCCACTAATATGGTAGAGAAGCTGGAGCTGGAGACGATCGATCATCCAAGCTCATACAGAGTTTCGTGGCTACAGAAAAGACACCAGGTAACTGTCACTAAATAATGCTTGGTTGAATTCAAGATAGGAGGATATAATGATAATATTTTATGTGATGTCATTCCTATGGATGTTTGTCATCTATTGCTGGGTAGACCATGGCAATATGACAAGAATGTGATTCATGATGGGAGAATGAACACATACACCCTAGAGAAGAATGGGAAGACACACATGTTGCTTCCAATTAACGATAAGGAGGTGAAACCGGGAGTAAGAAACACTGTACCTCTCATGAGTGGGAAGGAACTCCTTAATGAGGTTAAGAAGAAGGACGATCCACAGTTTATTATGGTCAGAAAACTGAAGATTGTTCTGAGTAGAACAAGAGTGGATGATTTACCAGAAGAAATTCAGGAACTGCTGGAAGAGTTCGCTGATATTGTAGTGGATGAATTACCTCGTTCATTGCCACCGATCAGGAGTGTGAGTCATCATATTGATCTCATACCAGGAGCCAATTTTCCAAACAAAGCCACATAAATATTGATTTTGCAAGAGAATGAAGAGGTTAAGAAGCAAGTCCAGGAGCTATTGGACAAAGGTTTGGTCAGGGAGAGCTTGAGTCCATGTGTTGTTCCAACAGTACTCAGTCCAAAAAAAAACGGAGGCTGGAGGATGTGTACTGACTCAAGGGAGATAAATAAGATAACCATCAGGTATAGATTTCCATTGTCGAGGATGGATGATCTGATGGATTGCTTGAGTGGAGCAAAGTACTTTTCAAAGATTGATTTGAAAAGAGGATATCACCAGATTCGCATGAGAGAAGGTGATGAATGGAAGACAGCATTCAAAACAAACGAAGGGTTGTATGAATGGCTCATTATGCCATTTGTCTTAACAAATGCGCCAAGTATCTTCATGAGGTTGATGAACGAAGTCCTGAAGGAGTTCATCAGGAAATTTTTCATTGTGTATTTGGATTACATACTAGTTTTTAGTAAATCGGTGGCAGAGCATCTGAAGCATTTGGCTACAGTAATGCAGAGGTTACAACAGAAGAATTTGTCGATAAACATGAATAAGTCCTCATTCATGAAGACATAACTCATTTACTTGGGGTTTTTTATTTCTGCAGATGAGTTGAGGATGGATCCAGATAAAGTAGAAGTGATTAAGAATTGTCCATCACCGAAGAATATCTTTGAGGTGAGAAGTTTTCATGGTTTGGCTAGTTTCTACTGGAAGGTCATTAGGAATTTCAGTGGGATTAGCGCAATGATGATGGATCCATTGAAGAAGCAGCATAAGCCTTTTCACTGGACTGAAGAGGCTGAGAAGAGTTTTAATCTCTTGAAGAGGAAGATTATGGAACAACCGGTTTTGGTGTTGCCGGATTTTCGAAAGACATTTTAGGTGAAATGCGATGCAAGTGGATTTGCAATCAAGGTAGTCTTGAGTCAAGAAGACAAGCCGATAGCATATTTCAGTGAGAAGATGAATGAAGTGAAATTGAAGTACTCCACATATGATAAGGAGTTCTATGCTGTCATACAGGCATTAAAGAAATGGAGGCATTACTTGATCCTGAAAGAGTTTGTATTGTACAGTGACAATCATGCATTGCAGTTTGTGACTCAACAAGAGAAGTTGAATCAGAAACATGTCAAATGGGTTGAGTATATGTAGAATTTCACTTTTGTGATTAAACATATTTCTGGTACTACTAACAAAGTGGTTGATGCTTTGAGTAGGAAGTTTTTACTGTTGCAGGAGTTCAGAGTCAAAACGTTGGGTTTTGATGATCTCAAGGACATGTATGCAGATGATCAGGATTTCAAATAGGCGTATGAAGTAGCTAAGAATCCAGTTCTCAGAGACAGAAGCCCTTGGATAGACTATATAATCCAGGAAGGATTGTTGTTCAAGGGTAATTAGCTGTGTATTCTGAAATGCTCCATGAGGGAGAATCTGTTGAAGGAGAAACACAGTGGAGGATTGGAAGGACATTTCGGTCATGAAAAAACATTCGCAAAGCTGAATGAATAATATTTTTGGTCGGGAATGCGAACATATGTCAAGAGATTTGTGGACAAATGCAGAATTTGCCATCATTCGAAGGGAAGGAAGCAGAATGCGGGATTTTATCAACCATTGCCCATACCAGAAAGGCCGTGGGATGCGATTAGCATGGATTTTGTATTGGGGTTGCCAAGAACACAAAGAGGTGTTGATTCAATCTTTGTGGTAGTGGATAGATTTTCCAAGATGACACACCTCATTCCATGTCAGAAGACCAGTGATGCGACTCACATTGCGAACCTATTTTTCAAGGAGGTCATTCGACTTCATGGGTTGCTGAGGAGTATAGTTTCAGATCGAGATACTAAATTCATAGGGAATTTTTGGAGGACATTATGGAAGAAGCTGGGAAATAACCTGTTATTTAGTTCAGTGTATCATCCTTAGACGGATGGACAGATGGAAGTAGTGAATATAAGTCTGGGAGACTTGTTGAGAAGCTTGGTGACAGAGCACCACAGCCAGTGGGACCATATATTGCCGCAGGCAGAGTTCGCGTACAATGACTCAGTCAACCAGAGCACAGGACATAGTCCATTTCAGGTTGTTTATGGCATGCAGCCAAAAGGAATTTCTAAACCGAGCGATTCAGAATAGACTGCGACTAGAAGCGCTAGTGCAGAATAATTCACAGAGGCGATGAAGGATCTTCACAGCCAGGTGAAGGAGTGACTGCTGAAATCAAGTCAGGAGTATAAGCGAAGAGAAGATCAGCATAGAAGACAACTTCAGTTTGAGGTTGGTGATCTGGTTCTGGCACATTTGAGGAAAGAAAGGTTCCTGAGAGGAACGTATAATAAGATGAAGATGAAGAAAATTGAGCCATGTAGGGTCTTGAAGAAAATTGGGACAAATGCTTATGAGATTGAATTACCTGATGGGATCGGAATTTCTTCGATATTCAATGTCTCAGATTTGTACCCATATAGAGTTGAAGAAATAGGGACTAGAGGTGAGCAGCCAGTGATCCAGTCGATGAAACAGATGCCAGTTGCAGATAAGCCGCAGATGGAGTGCATACTGGACAAGAGAGTGAGAAAGAGGACCAGGTGAAAGTAGTACTTCGAGTATCTGGTCAAGTGGAAAAACCATCTAGTTGAAGATGCCAGCTGGGAGACCAAAGCCGAGATACAGAAGCATGGACATACCGTGCACGAGCTCATGGACAGGAGCCCATGAAATTTTTCAAGAAAGGGAGTATGATGTAGGAGCATCTCTCACATCAAGCGAGCCAGCGCGGAAGGCAAGGGACAGCTGGACAAGCGCCAACACAAATTTTGAGTTTCTCTTGGATTTGATGCGCGAACATTAATGTGGAGATTTAATGAAGGCACACTTATATAATGTAAATGGACCTTGAGAGGATTTCTCTCGTCCTTAGTAGGTAGAAGGAATTTATAGGAGTTAATGCAGGTAGGTATAATTAAATTCTAGATTAGACAGTTTTAGAGCGCAAGAGGGAAACGAGATAAAGACACCCTCATTGTGCATTGTAATATTATTCTGGAGAAGGAAGAAAAGATCTTGTGCTGACGAGGGGCTTTCGACCTGCGGGTTGAGGTGTCGACACCAAGAACCGATCATTTCACTCAATGCTCTCACTGACTTCTATGCTCCCCAAACCCTCAAGCTAATCGGTTACATCAAGCATCAGAAGGTCATCATTCTAGTTGATAGTGGCAGCACCCATAATTTTATTCATTGCTGCAATGCCCAAGAAACTCATTGCTACATACATGCCTTCAATAATTTCCAAATCATGATTGCCAATGGTGGTTCCATTAAATGTGGAGGGCGTTGTGAAAATGTGTGTCTCTAGATTGGTGAATACCACTTGAAATCCCATATGTTTTCTATCGACATGGGAGGTTGTGACATTGTGTTGGGTGTAGACCGGCTAAGGACTTTGGGTCCTATTCTCATGGATTTTAAAGAATTAACCATGCAATTCGACCAGGAGGGCCACCAATATAAGTTCCAAGGCATAACTATCAGTTCACCTGAGATTATTAGTTCCCCTCGCATGGAAAATCTGCTCAAAAAGGATCATTCTGGTGTTATCTCCCAACTCCATGCCATAGAAGCAACATAGACACCCTCGGTACCGCAAGACCTCCAAGCCATCCTTTCTAAACATCAATTGGTCTTTTCCACTCCCCAAGGCCTCCCTCGTTCTTGTGGTGTTCATGATTATTCCATTCCCCTTATACCCAAAATCCTTCCTCCCAATATCCATCTGTATCGTCACCCCTTTTCCTAAAAAAATGAAATTGAGAAAATGGTCTAGGAACTCCTTAATGCAGGTGTTATCTGCCCTAGTACGAGCCCCTACTTGTCTTCTGTGGTCATGGTTCTGAAGAAAGAAGGTTCTTAGTGAATGTGTCTTGAATTTTGTGCCCTCAACAAACTTACCATCAAAGACAAATTCCCCATTCCTATCATTGATGACCTCCTGGATGAATTGAGTGGTGCCCAATTCTTCACTAAAATGGATCTCCATTCGGGCTACCACCAGATACATATGAAAGAGGCAGACATTCCCAAGACTACCTTTAGAACTCATGAGGGCCACCATGAGTTTTTGGTCATGCCCTTTGGCTTGTGTAATGCCATCTCTACCTTCCAAAGCCTCATCAATCATGTCTTCCACCCTTTTCTCTACCATTTTGTCTTAGTTTTCTTTGATGATATTATCATCTATAGAAAAACCTAGACACACCATCTTTCTCATGTGGATTGAGTTCTCCATCTACTCTCTCAGTACAAACTTTTCTTGAAACAGTCTAAATGTGGTTTTGGCGCCTCAGAAGTAGAATACTTGGGTCATTTGGTTGGAAAAGATGGTGTCAGGGTGGATCCTAAAAAGATTGAAGCTATGTAAGACTAGCCTCACCCAAAGACTCTTAAGAGCTTTCTTGGATTTCTAGGCTTAACAGGGTATTATCATAAGTTTGTTAAGAATTATGGGAAGATTGCAACACCTCTCACTGCTCTCCTCAAAAATAACTCTTTCACTTGGACTCCAGTCATTGCTTAATATTTTCATACCTTCAAAATGGCCATGTGCACCACTCCAGTCCTCGCCCTTCCCAATTTCAAAAAGACCTTTGTGTTGGAATGTGATACCTCAGGGAAAGGAATTGGTGTTGTCCTTATGCAAGAGGGTCGACCTTTGGCCTTTACCAGCAAGCAACTATCTAAAAGAAATCTGGGAAAATCCATCTATGAAAAGGAAATGTTGGCTATTCTACATGTCGTGGATCTGTGGCATCCTTATCTATTGGGGAAACGTTTCCAAATTAAGACAGACCATTAAAGCCTCAAGTATTTTCTAGAACAATGCATTTCCTCCCCAGAACAACAAAAATGGGTGACTAAACTCTTT
>JASDQU010099961.1:265992-287831 GCA_032191745.1 Picea mariana
TTCACCACGAATGGCTACAAGATCCCAAAAGTTTGTAGTTGTTCCACCAATTGCATTCCAAGGCTCCAGCTTCCCCGGGGTAATATTGGTTCCATGAGGAACTTCGATACAAAGGTCATTTGTATTTAAGTAAACAATCAAAGATTAAATCCATGGTACTTTCTGAGCTTCATGCTACACCCACAGCAGGGCACTCCGGGTTCACCAAAACCTATGACAGGGTCAAACGTTCCTTTTTCTAGGATGGTATGAAACAGGACATTTGTAATTTTGTATTTGAATGTGATGTGTGTCAACGCAACAAGGGAGAAACAGTCAAATCGTCAGGCACACTACAACCGCTCCTAATTCCACCTGCTATTTGAAAGGATATCTCTATGGATTTTATTACCGGCTTACCCAAATCGGTAAATAAATTCGTCATCATGGTGGTTGTTGATTTCCTTTCCAAGTATGCTCATTTCTATGCCCTTCAACACCCGTTTACAACATCCACAGTGGCTCAAATCTTCATGGATCAGGTCTTCAAGCTTCATGGCATGCCACACTCTATTGTTTTTTATCGCGACCCAACTTTCACAAGCAATTTTTGGCAAGAATTGTTCAAGATACAAGGCACCAAATTGTATCTCAGCACAACTTATCATCCCAAGACTGATGCCCAAACGAAAGTTGTCAACAAGTGTTTGGAAACATATTTGAGGTGTTTTGCCTCGAAAAAGAAAAATCAGTGGGCTCAATGGTTACTCCTAGATGAATGGTGGTACAACACTTCATACCATACAACTACACGCATGAATCCTTTTGAAGCAGTATATGGATAGAGGCCACCTTCATTTCTCTCATACTTACTGGGTGCCTCAAAGGTCCAA
This sequence comes from Picea mariana, assembly GCA_032191745.1. NCBI lineage: Eukaryota > Viridiplantae > Streptophyta > Pinopsida > Pinales > Pinaceae > Picea > Picea mariana. Next base: position 266,865 of record JASDQU010099961.1, read on the forward strand.
GTGGTTGACCTATCACTTACAGCTTGAGAGGCTATTCTATATACCCTCAAAGATAATTTCGTCATGGCACAGAATCACATGAAGCAACAAGAAGATCAAGGCCCCTCTGAACATCAATTTGCAAAAGGGGATCAGGAGTTTCTTCAACTGCAACCTTACAAGAAAACTTCCCTCAAGGCCGAGCATTGTCAAAAGCTAGCCCCCAGATTTTATGGTCCTTATACCATACTCAAGCGTGTGGGAAAAGTCACCTATTAGTTATTTTTTCCCAACAATTCAAAGCTACATCCTCTTTTTCATGTTTCATGCTTAAAGAAGGTGATTGGAGCTAAGTGTCAAATTCAATCCAACCTTCCGGAGTTAGCTGAAGAAGGATCCATTTGTCTACACCCAGAAGTAGTTTTGGACTAGCGTGAGCATCGCCTACGTCAGAGAACCATCAAGGAAGTGCTATTACATTGGAAAGATACAACTCCAACAGATGCCACTTGGGAACCAGCTACCATTCTGCAGCAATTTCCTCATCTCAAGCCTTGAGGAAAAGGTTGTTTTTAAGGGTGTGGAAACGTTAGGGTCCTAAACCGCACATAGGTAGAACAATATATTTGGACGTAATAAAGGTCAATATTAATAAGGCATTTCAATAAAATAGAATAAGGTAGATGTAAGAAGACCTAATAGAAGCTTCTGCTTCTAAAAGGATCTTCCTCTAGATGCTTCTTTTTAGTATAAATAGGAGTTGAGGATATGAGAACCCTAGATTGGATATTATTCTAATAGAGCTCTTCTCAACTGGAGGTTGCCCCCTCAAAGAGGCCCATGAACATTGCTTTCAGAATCAAAGTGTTATTTCTGTTATTATTCTTATATCATTTCAATTTTATTGTGGTGAATGTTCTAGTTATATTGTTGTTATTCTGCCATTACTAGCATTTTATTTCAGTTCTGCATACATTTTATATCTGGTATATTAGAGATTCCATGTATAACATTTCTCTATGACCTTCGAACTGTTCACATGATAAATTTTTTGAGAAGAGTAGTTTAAATCTTTTCACTGTTATGATTTTGTTTTCGAAAGCAGTTGGTAAAATATATATGATATTTGTATTAACGATGGGACCCTGTTGTTGCGAGGGTACCCATCAGGAGTCCCAAGGTCCATATTTCCCCAGTCTAAGTCATCTATACACTAGAATGCGGAAAATAGGAGAACTCCAGGACTTCAGATTCTAAGTTAAGTATCTCTAAGTCACGGTTATTACTGCCAATTTGTCATTCAATTTAAGTTCCAAAGAATTACTTCATATATTTACTAATGGTTTATGTTGGTAATTACTTGTAGGGATTTCGACCACACAAAGTACCAGTATCAACCCTTACCTGACGTGCCAAAATGTATTTGGGTTCTGTATAGTGACTCTCAAACTAGCTCCTCAATTCTAAAGTATGGAGACCATAGTTATGTTCGCAATCCCTCTTGATATTAAGTAAAGTTTTATTTGTTACGATTCCCTCTATCAGTTGACTGAGGGTTAAACCTTGGTTTCTAGTTGATGCTCCAATATTGGGAGAGGATGTGGTAATGCATGATGTAGGGAATAGTTTTTGTTTTAAAGAAAAAGGCATGGAAGGGTTTTGTATTATCAATATTTCAAGGGTTCCATCGTTGAATCCCATTTTTATGTAATCGTATATGTAAACACCAGAGTTAGAGAAACTGAAATCCAAGTTTAGTGATTCAAGAATTATTTAATTTTCTTATGCTTATTATTAAAGAGAACATATCAGTCTAAATGCTTCCAGTAATATATTTCCAGAGCTCTAGTTGTTACCTCTGTAATTTAAAATACTCATATATTTTATTTGAACCACAGGAACTATCGTTTCTTGATTTCGCTATTGTCTGTAAGAATCATATCTCATTGATGCAGTTTCACCTTGGCAGATTTATCTGACTGTGAATTATTCAAGAAAAAGGGTTTCAAAATTTCTTTAAATTCCCATTTGGTTTCTGGAAACTATTAAGAGTAAAGTGTTTAATTGTAGTGTTAAGATTTCACATCTGTGGACTCAAAATCGGAGAAATACTACAAACATGTAAATTTAACACTTTTTCTTTCTTTCAGAATGACTACCGACGAAGTTGAGTTGGAGTATCTTACCCTTGTATAGATAATAGATACAAGTTCAATGCATATATATGATATTGTACAAATTCCATTTGTGTCATTCTTCCATATTATACCAGTCCTAAACCATTATTTATCCTTCTATAGTAAGATACCGTCATACATAACCCTTCATTCTTGTGTTAGAAAATTCGTAGAATTATATCATCCAAAAATTAGATTTAGGTTGACTTTTATTCCTTAGTTAGGGTCATTCCAGTATGCTTCATCGTTTTGGTTCTATTCGAGTTTATATCTCAAGGCAATTCAAAATAAACCATAGAGGGATCAAAGGGTAAAGCTAAACTAGGGAAATTTTTCCTACATCTATTTCTACCCATTCGAGCCTTTTAGTTTTCAGCTACCAATCACACAACATTTATACTAGTTTTGTTCTTTCAAGTTCAACTATAAAGATAATTTTGCTTAGAAATTTAATTATAGAAATGAATATACACCTGTAGATAGATCCCTGCTTTCAAGTTCATTTATCCACAGATAATTCTTCCTATAAATTTAATTACAGAAATAAAAATACACCTGTAGATAAATCTATTCTTTAGAGTTCGTTTATACACAGATAACTCTGCCTAGAATTTAATTACAGAAGAAAAATTCCAGTTCATCTATTCTAAACTTATCACAAACAAACAAATTTCATCCATGGAAATTATTTCACTTTGGCATAAAAAGATTCATTATCTCAAATAAATATAATCATTCAAAAAGAGGAGGAAAAGATTGACATATCTAAACTAGTTCACAGAAATACAAAGGGAACAACCACATTCTTCCCAACTCTAGAACAGGGTAGCCAAATCACTTGCCCAGTTCACCCCCTAGCCTGACCATGAATCCATGAGGGAAAACTTGAAATATCCTCCTAAGTAATGTCTTCCTTTCACATTAGTCTTCTCCTTGCCTCACACTCAGCAATTAGTGCTCATAACAACAAGTACTTAGTAGTTCCTTTTCCCTAGCATACTAGACAATGTCCTGCCTCCTCACATATGCTATATATCAAACATTATTTTTGCCTAGGGATTTTCCCTCCATTGGGAATTTTTGCAGCTTTCTAAATCCCTGATATTCAAGGGCTGCCAATGGCCAAATCCCTAATTTGCCACTTGTAACAATCAGCCCATAGGTAGTTCCAACATGTTCCCCACTCATGGAGTCATGGTAAGCTGAATTTAACATGGTTGTACCATTTGTCCTCCTGCAATAAATAAAACAATATTTTGTTTACATGCAAGTGTCATAGTCAAATAGTTAGTTGGGTCAAATCAGATCTTTTCCCAACATTCATAATAATTAATTACAATTTATCAAATTCAAAATTCGTTATTTCCATAAATGGAATTTTTTTTCCAAATTTGAATTTACCAAAAACAGAAATAATTCTCTAACAATTTTCGAATTTCAAAAATACTTTATTTTTTGGGATGTAACATCCTTCCCCCCTTCAATAAAACACTCTGCTCAGTGTTCTCTCCTTTCTTGGAACAATATTGGATGATATTTCCACAAATCTCCCTCCAACTTCCAAGTGGCCTCCTCGAGACTAAAGTGCTTCCATTGCACCTTTACCTAAGCGACAACTCTGTTTTGAAGTTCTATTTCTATCCAATCTAGAATGTGTTGGGGTTCCGCCTAGAACTCACCTTCGCCAAGTTCCAATCAATCATATGAGTAGGATCATGAACATAAATTTTCAACAAAGACACATGAAATGCGTTATGAATTTTTAGATTAGCTGGAAGTGCAAGTTGGTATGCTATGGATCCAATTCGAGCTAGTATCTCAAAGGTTCCACAAAACCTAGGTGCCATCTTGGCACAGTTCCCGAGTTTGAGTGAACTCTTTCGGGCTTTAACTTTTAAGTACACATGATCTCCCACTTGAAATTCCAAGTGTCTTATTTTCTGGTCCACATAAATTTTATGTTTGTCTTGTGCCTCTTTCAACTTTTGTTGTACTTTTCTTACCATAACTTCCATTTCTTGGATCATCTCTGGTCGAACCATAAGTATGTCAACAGGCTTTTCCCAACTAATTGGAGTCATACACTTTCTTATATACAATATCTCAAAGGGGCTTAGCTTAGCCGAAGTTTGATACCCATTGTTATATGCAAATTCTACCTGGTGTAGGTATTCCTCCCACTTGCTTGGTTTTGTTCTTACATACATGCATAGCATATCCTCTACGATTTGGTTCATTCTTTTAGTTTGTCCATCTGTTTGTGCATGATAACTCGTACTGAAATTCAAATTAGTATTTATCGCTACAAATAATTCTTTCCAAAAAGCAGATGTAAATTTTACGTCTCTATCTAAAATCACCATTTTAGGAATACCATGCAATCTAAAAATTTCTTTCATAAATATTTCATTAATATTTATAGCTTTAAAAGCAGACTTTACATGAATAAAATGTGCAGACTTACTGAGTTTATCGATTACAACCATAATAGAGTCATTTTGTTTCTGAGTTTTAGGAAAACATGTAATAAAGTCTGGCGATATGGTCCCCCATTTCCATTATGGTACTAGCAATCACTGTAGTAGGTTGACTGGATGCTAGTGTTCATCCTTAACCTGCTAACAATCTTGGCACCTAGCCAAATATTCTATTGTTTTGCACTTCATATTAGGCTAGTAAAATAGTTTTCTAAGTGTTGTTATCATTTTCTGGTATCCTGGATGGCCAAAATAAAGTTTCTTATGCACTTCATCCAAGACTGTTATCTTTAAATCTATTAAATTTGGTATGTAAAGTGTATTTTTAAATCGTAATAGTCCATTTTTGTCGATACTCGGATCTAGTTTATCTAAGTTTGCGGTAATGTTTTGTAATTCTGCCATTATTTTAGTGTAATTTTTGTCATTAATACATGTTGTCCTTATTCTCTATTCCATATCACTTTCCTCTCTATTGACATTTATTTCGAATAGCCCATGGAATCTTCTTCTTAGGGCATCTGCTACTTTATTTTCCTTACCCTTGATATGTCTTACTTCAAATTTGAATTCGCTCAAGAAGACTAGCCACCTTGCTTTCCTTTCATTAAGATCTGGCTGACTAAACAAATATTTCACTCCGATATTATCTTTCAGTAATAGAAATTTTCTGCCCATTATGTAGTGTCGCCACATTTTAAGGCATGTATTACTGTTGCCAATTCTAAGTCATGTGTGACATAGTTTATCTCGTGTTCTTTAAATTTCCTGGACTCATAACAAATCACGTGTCCTTCCTGAGTTAGGACACCACCTGGTCCTTCTTTACTCGCATCAACATATATGGTAAAGTCTTTATATGGGTCTGCTACCTTCAAGATGGGTGCAGTTGTCAATAACTCCTTCAGCTTGTTAAAACTATCTTGACTCTTCTATGACCAGTTAATCTTGGTCCCTTTCTTTTGTAATGACGTGATAGGGTAGGCTATTCTGGAAAACCCCTCTATAAATCTGCGATAATATCTAGTGATTCCCATGAATGACCAAATATCCGCTACATCCTTAGGTACCGTCCATTCCATGATGGATTGTATTTTTTCAGGGTCGACTCCAATGCCTTTTGCTGAAATTACATGTCCTAGGTATTGTATTTTCTTTTGATAAAATCACACTTATCAAATTTGGTGCACATTTTGTGTTTCCTCAAAGTTTGCAGAACTATTCTTAAGTGTTCTTCATGTTCTTCCTCCATTTTAGAATAGACCATAATATCATCGATAAATACTAGTACGAACTTGTCTAAATACTGACTGAAAATAGTGTTCATCAGGCACATAAACGTGGTTGATGTGTTAGTGAGTCCGAAAGGTATGACTACAAATTCATAGTGTCCATATCCTGTCCGAAAGGATGTTTTGTTTACGTCCTCATCTTTTATCCTAACTTGATGATAACTGGATCATAAATCCAACTTTGAAAAGATCTTGGCCCCACCTACTTGATCGAACAGATCATTTATCCTAGGTAAGGGGTATTTGTTCTTAATAATTATTTTATTCAATTGTCTATAATCGATACATAGTCTTAGAGTATCATCTTTATTTTTTACAAAGAGGACTGGTGCTCACCATGGTGAAACACTCGTTCTGATATACTCTTTGTCCAATAACTCATGCAGTTGTATTTTTAATTCTGTCAATTCTGGTAGACTCATTCGGTAAGGTGCTTTTAAGATGGGGGTTGAACTAGGTAGTACATCTATGGAGAAGTCTATTTCCCTTATAGGAGGTAATTCTGGTATCTCATCAACAAATACGTCTCTGAATTCACGTAGGACAACAAATTTTTTCAAGTTGGGCTTATCTTTTTTTTCTAACAGATTTGTTATTTGAATGGCATAAACTTGACAACCTTTTCTCATGCATTTCTTGAATTGCATTGTTGTGACTTGTCTAACTGATACAAGTTTTGGCATACCTTGGTTTGTTCTAGCAGCATCATAATCTTCTTTATAATTAAGTTTCTTTGCATAACAATCTAGACTTGCTTTGTTCTTTTCCAACCAATCCATTCCGATAATCATATCATAAGATCCTAATGGCAGAATATTCAAATTTGTTTTTATGTTTTGACCATCTAAACTAAATTCCAAATCAAAACTAAAGTCAACCACTTTCCTTTTAGTTCATGTTGCTAATTGTAACAGCCATGATTTTGCATGTTTCATTCTCTTAAGTTTATTTGAATCTACTACTCCAATAGTGATATAACTTAACGTAGCTCCAGGATCAATTAAAATAGAAATTCAGGTGTTATTGATTTTACCTTTGATTTCCACCATAGAGGACTGGTGGTCAGCTTTCTGACCATCAATGGCTACATTTATATGATGTAGGCTTCTGCCTACATCAGTTATGTTTGTTGTCTTTAAACATGGACAGTTCCTCCTAAGATGAGGTTCTCCACATTCCCAACACTTCAACGGTTCATGGGGGTTGTTCTCAAACTTATTTGTTCCTAGATTTACTGGTTTACCACTGCCTTGCGTACTTGGATTATTGGAGTGAAAAATTTTTCTAGGAAATTTTTTTTCTGCATTCCGATAAGGAGCCGGCTGGTATCCCTTCTTCCGCTGGTTCATTTGGTATTGTTTCTTATCCTTCCAAGAATTTGGAAACTCCTCCCGCTGTCTCTACTAGTCGTAGCATATCCATTGTTTCTTGAATACTTCACTCAAGGACTTGGGGTCATCAAACTCAATTCTGTCCCTGTAGGACTATGGTAAAAATCTTAGGAACTATTGGATTTTTACCTTGTCCTCCCGGATATAAGGTACGGACCTTAGTAATTCAAATAATTTGTTTATAAGATCGTCCATTGTCATATGACCAAGTCATAACTCATAAAATTCTTTGGTTTTCCTTTCATAGTAGCTTTTAGATAGGTATTGTTTCTTGAAATATTTCTTAAAGTCAGACCACTCCATCTATTTATCTTTTAAGCCCTTGGCCAATTTCAGATCTTGCCACCAAATGTTGGCTTTTCCTTTCAAATTGTAAATGGCCATCCTGACCTTCATATTGCTTGAATAGTTATATATATAGAAATATTTTTTGATGTCTAATAACCATGCCTCAGCTTCCTGTCCTATTCTAGATTCTCCATCGAAGGTAGTTGGTTTAATTTTCTTAAATTCTCCTTCAAGGTGGTCTCCTTGTTTTCTCTTTCTGTCTGTTTTTATTTTGTCCTCAGCTGAAGGTGTACCTTCAGACGAACTGTCTCCTTTTTCTTCTTCAGGTCCAAAGTTCTTGGAATCCCTCTTTCTAACCTCTTCTTCATTATTATCATCCTTTGGGCTTTTCTTTATCACTATACTGTGCAGTGGGACTTCATTTATTTCCTGTTGTTCCTGCTAAGATTTCTTCAATTTTTCATTGTCGGCTTTGAAAACCTGCAGCTCGACAATGAGATTCCTCATTGTTTCTAGAACTTTAATGGGTGAGCTTCTATCACTATTCTGTCTCTCATTTTTAGGAAGTATTTGTTCAGGATTCCCATTGATTCCAATTTCCCCGTCATCTTGTGCTACCATGTTTAACATAAAACAAAAAGGTTTTCTGTTTGTAACAATAAAGGTTTATTAGTTTACATAAATAGAATTATATGCGTAAGTAAATCAGATGGCCCTGTTCAAGGTCCAAGTGTTGTAACCTTTTCTCTGATACCATATGTAATGTACCTCAAATTTGAACATATATATATATATGTGATGCTCCATTAATATCCAATTTTTCGTTTAATAGAATCGTAGAAAAAGATATTTAAAGTTTACTCTGACTATGGATTGATATTCTACTTGTCATAAAAGGATAATCCTATACCAGACTATCTTCACACTTTATATGAGAGACTCCCAAGAGATTCTAGCTCCCTTTCAACACATATATTAAACATATATATATTAATACATATACCCACCTATATAATGATGCATTTTAGGATCTTGATCCTTAATTTATTTTAATATCAGACTCATCAGATTTGCATGCAAGTTTATACCATTGGCTTTATATTAATAGAACACCTATCAAAATGAATATACATCGGGAATTATATCATTAGAATAACAATAGCATGTTATAGGTTAGTGAATCCATTGACGATGTCTGAGTTTCTTAAACAAATTTTCTTTAAGGCTTAGTCATGGTTAACACACTTTAATCATCTAACTTAATGGTTTAAACAAGGCAATTCCCACACAATTCCTTGTACCACTAAATCGTAACTAGGTGTCATCTCACCAACAAAGATAACTGAATGGTAAGTAAACTAAAACGAAATAATTAGTGACTGGCTAGCCCCAACTGGACAGTCACGAAGTGACTTGTCATTAATTTCACATATATGGTGTTATGGAAGGGATATGTACCCGTCAGAGAGGATTTAAGGCTATGCTAATGTGGTTCCTGTATGCGCTAGTCTCGATGGCCCTTCCACCTGACCTCCCTCAATCCTGTCATGCCAAATCTACCTTAGCACATGGCTCGACAAACTCCTATACCTTTCGTGTTTAATCTATGTAGTATAGACTCCCCTTAGGGTTAGGCGGTTCTTTCTTTCTCTTTGTGATTCCAAAAAAAATGGTTCTATGTTATCATTTCCTTAGCAGGAAATGAATGGCGTCCTAGAGGTCATCGCTTGGCAGAGCATACACCATCAACAAATTCCTTGTAAGTTTCCAAGGGACTATCATGTTTTTTTTTTTCCTTTTTTTTTCTTTTAAAGAAATAAGAGTTTACAGCTTGTTATGGTGAAATTCATTACCATCCTGTATTTCTTATTTTTGGTTTTATTTACTATTCTCCTCAGCAATAAAGCTTGAAGTCCTTCGAGATTCTTTCTGTTTGGTAAGTAACTTGGGTTACTTGATTAATTTGTTACGACATCCTATCTTCCTATCCCAAACATGGTCATTGCCTCTGTAAATCCCTTTTGTAGAATTTGTAGATTAGGGTTTTCGTTGTATCTCGTATCGTTATTCTTTACATTCATGAGAATCCTTTCTGGATTTGACCCAGTGTGTAGTAACAGGGTCGAATGTGTTTTCCAACATTTCATAGAAATTTTCCCCACAACTTGTAACGAGTAGTTAAGTGTATCCCTTAGAGTCTCTTGTCTTTATCTATGGTCGGTGTTTACTATTTACATTCTGGTAGAATTTTTAGTAAGGTGGTTACCTCTATTTATCATTGGTAGAGTACCCTCCACTAGGTATAAATAGTTGATTCTGTGTATAACATTTCTCTATGACCTTTGAACTGTTTGCATGATAAATTTTCTGAGAAGATTAGTTTAAATATTTGCACTATTATGATTTTGTTTTCAAAAGAAGTTGGTAAAATATATATGATATTTTTATTAACGATGGGACCCTATTGTTGTGAGGGTACCCATCAAGAGTCCCAAGTTCCATCTTTCCCCATTCTGAGTCATCTATACACTGGAATGTGGCAAACATGAGAACTCCGAGACTTCAGATTCTATGTCAAGTATCTCTAAGTCACGGTTATTAATGTCAATTTATCATTCAATTTAAGTTATGAAGTATTACTTTGTATATTTACTAATGGTTTACGGTGGTAATTACTTGCAAGGCTTTCGACCACACAAAGTACTAGTATTGGCCCTTACCCGATGTGACAAAAGGTATTTGGGTTCTGTATAGTGACTCTCAAAATAGCTCCCCAATTCTAAAATATGGAGACCATAGTTCTGTTTGCAATCCCTCTTGATATTAAATAATTTTTTCTTTGTTCTAATTCCCTATATTGGTTGACTGAGGGTTAAAGCTTGGCTTCTAGTTAATGATCCAATATTAGGAGAGGATGCAGTAATGCATGATGTAGGGAACAGTTTTTGCTTTAAAGAAAAAGGCCTAGAAGGGTTTTGTATTATCAATATTTCAAGGGTTCCATCGCTGAATCCCCTTTTTATGTAATCGTATATGTAAACACCAGAGTTAGAGAAACTGAAATCCAAGTTTAGTGATTCAAGAATTATTTAATTTTCTTATGCTTATTATTAAAGAGAACATATTGGTCTAAATGCTTCCAATAATACATTTCCAGAGTTCTGGTTATTACCTTTGCAATTTAAAATACTCAGAGATTTTATTTCAACTACAGGAACTATTGTTTCTTGATTTCACTATTGTCTATAAGAATCATCTCTCGTCGATGCAGTTTCAACTTATGAGATTTATCCGGCTATGAATTATTCAAGCAAAAGGGTTTCAAAATTTCTTTAAATTCCCATTTGGTTTCTAGAAACTATTAAGAGTAAAGTGTTTAATTGTAGTTTTAAGATTTCACAACTGTGGACTCGAAATCAGAGAAATACTACATACATGTGAATTTAAAACTTTTTCTTTCTTTCAGAATGACTCCCGACGAAGTCGAGATGGAGTATCCTTCCCTTGTATAGATAATAGATCCAAGTTCAATGCATATACATGATATTGTACAAATTCCATTTGCATCATCCGTCCATATTATACCAATCCAAAACCATTATTTATCCTTCTATAGTAAGATACTGGCATACATAACCCTTCATTCTTGTGTTAGAAAAATCGTTGAATTATATCATCCAAAAATTAGATTTCGGCTGACTTATATTCCTTAGTTAGGGTCATTCCAGTATGCTTCATCGTTGTGGTTCTATTTGAGTTTAGATCTCGAGGTAGTTCAAAATAAACCATAGAGGGATCAAAGGCTAACACTAAACTGGGGAAATTTTTCCTACGTCTGTTTTTACACATTCAAGCATTTTAGTTTTCAACTATCAATCACACAACATTTATACTAGTTCTGTTCTTTCAAGTTCAACTATACAAATAATTCTTCCTATAAATTTAATTATAGAAATGCATATACACCTATAGATAGATCTGTTCTTTCAAGTTCGTTTATCGACAGATAATTCTTCCTAGAAATTTAATTACAGAAATAAAAATAAACCTATAGATAGATCTATTCTTTCAAGTTCATTTGTACCTAGATAATTCTGCCTAGAATTTAATTACAGAAGAACAATTCTAGGTCATCTGTTATAAACTTATCACAAACAAACAAATTTCATCTATGGAAATTATTTCACTTTAGCATAAACATATGCATTATCTCAAATAAATATAATAATGCAAACAAAGGAGGAAAAGATTGACATATCTGAACCAATTCGCGGGAAGACAAAGGGAACAACAACATTCCTCCCAACTGTAGAACATGGCAGCCAAATCACTTGCCCAATTCACCCCTTAGCCTGACCATGAATCCATGAGGGAAAACTTGGAATATCCTCCTAAGTAATGTCTTGCTTTCATAGTAGTCTTCTCCTTGCCTCACACTCAACAATTAGTGCTCATAACAAGTACTCAGTAATTATTTTTCCCCAGCATACTAGATAGTGTCCTACCTCCTCACATATGCTATATATCAAACAATATTTTTTTCTAGGTCTTTTCCCTCCATTGGGAATTTTCGCATCTTTCTAAATCTCTTATTTTCAGGGGCTTCTAATGGCCAAATCCCTGATTTTCCACTTGTAAGAATCAACCCAGAGGTAGTTCCAACATGTTCCCCACTCATGGAGTCATGGTCAGCTTAATTTAACATTGTTGTTCCATTTGTCCTCCTGCAATAAATAAAACAATATTATGTTTACATACAAGTGTCATAGTCAAATAGTTAGTTGGGTCAAATTAGGTCTCTTCCCAACAATCATAATAATTAATTACAATTTATCAAATTCAAAATTTGGAATTGCCATAAATGGCAAAACTTTTCCAAATTCGAATTTACCAAAAACGAAAATAATTCTCTAACAATTTTTGAATTTCAAAAATACTTTATTTTTGGGGATGTCACACAATGTAACAATGGGATTACTAGAAAGTGGTGAAGAATATTTATAGGAATTGAATTTGATTTCAACCCTAGTCTATACCCCAGTTCTTTACATTTCGGACATTCAATGTTACTTGCATGATTTTTGTGAAATAATATACAACCATTCACACATGTGTGTATGTTATCATACCCATATTCCCAGCTTAGTGATTTTCTCTTTACACACACTCTGTCTTTTTGGCAATGTGGAGTCAAGTGGTAACAACTGATGTAAAAATGTCAATAACTCATCAACACTCTCATTTGTCCAACCATGAATTATTTCCAAATGAATAATTAGAATGATTGTTTTCAAATGACTTAACTTTCAAATACCATACACAGGTTTTGAATCATCCTCCATCAATTTATGACAACCATCCTTGAAAACCTCATTCATCATTCTATCAACTTCAATCCCTTGATCTAACATTTTTGCATGTTCATATGCATTTGTTGCCTCTTCATCTATGTTTGTTGCCTCTACAACTCCCTTTATTTGCAATGGGGGAAAGGGTTTATACCGATATGACCGAATCTCAACATATGTTCAAAAATCACTTATCTTCTTCTCATCTTCCCTACAAGACAATAATTACAAAGACATGCATATTTCTCCAAGATCTTCTCATCGACTATTCTCTCATCGTGTGCATGGTATTCATTCATTGACAAAATTGGTCATTGACTCATCTTCAATTTTTTTCATTGAATTATGACACTGATATGTTAATCTTACTTTCATTTCTTTTCATCTATCTCATCTTGAATTGAAATACAATATCAAAACCAATTCCTAGAGACTACAATAGATCATGTTAGACTATGATTATCCGATTTCTATGGTGTAAGCATAGCATCTATTGTAGTACTATTTATTTCTTGGAAAATAATTCTGGTCATATGCTTGGGGATTACTCCCTTATGACGTTTCTCACATTCATTATAAAGTATGGTGTAAATATTCCACCTAAAGCATTTGCCAAGTTTGTACTTGAAATCCTTATTTTGTTTAAGATAATTACACATATGGTTGAAGAAATAAAATACAGTAAAGGAAATCAAAAAGTTGGATGTGGTGGAACCCTCCCAAGACCATAGATATGATGTATATACTTAGAAAATTAGTAGTAGATATCACATTTTTCATTCACATAATGATCCAAATTCTCTCATTATTGATGTATCTTTATATGTCCCTATATCTATTGTGAATGGAAGTGCTCATGTTACAAAATCAACGCACAAGTTTATTATTCAAATAAATTCCCCAACAACAAAATCATGCAAGCACAAACACATCTATAAATAGTTATATTGGGGCGTCTAAAGTCTGTTTTTATTTTAGAATCTCTCCATAAGATCCCCCCTTAAAAAAAAAATGACTCAACCAAATAATCAACCAAGGACAAACATTACTATAAATATAAGTCTAATAGACCTTTCAAATTATATTTCCATTTCAAAAGCAGTGAACTTCCCTTTCGATATAAAAACTTTGATCAATCCAAATAAGGATGCAAGTAGAAACACTTTTTCTACTACAAGTGTGGTAGGCCCTCTAAATTCTAATTGTATTTCAGAGTATCAAGACATGCAACCAACCAAAAGGAATTGCAACCCTTCAATATAGAACAAAAGGGTAATGTTGCATGCAAACAAAAATCCTACAAAATAGGTATAATTCCAAAGAAAAAATTTCTCTTAGCCACCAAATCAAACAAGTGAAAACAATTTTACAGGTAAAGATGTGCTAGGGATTGTAGAATTTGATTATATTTCATAATTAGACAAACTATGCCACCAACCAAAAGGTTTAGGCCAACCATGAAAATTTCTTGTTATCATGGTTTTTAGCTGGAAAACATCTACTTCAAACACTAATATTTTTTCCTAAACCCACTAAGTTATTTTTGGTATTTCACTGAAGAACTTATTTTTAGAATATAATAATATTTAATTTAGTATCCTTTGTTTTTCTTTCACATTATTCAATTCAAGCAAGAATTGTAATTCTCATAGGCATGTAAGTTATGCCCTATTTGCAATCAAAGTATCAAGACACTAAATCATACAAGTGAAAACAAAGTATCAAGACACACAAGTTATGTCGTGTTTGCAATAAGAGTATCAAGACATGCAATCAACTAAAAATAATCAAGACACCAAATTGTAATTCCCATAGGCATGTAAGTTATTCCCTATTTGCAATCAGAGTTGCAAGGCACTAAATAATACAAGTGAAAACAAAGTATCAAGACACAAAAGTTATGCCTTATTTCCAATCATAGTATGAAGACACACAAGTTATGCCATATTTCTAATCAGAGTATCAAGGCATGCAACCAACCAAGAGTATCAAGACATATAAGTTATGCCCTATTTCCAATGAGAGTATCAAGACATGCAACCAACCAAAAGGAATCACAGGACTTCAATCTAGAACAAAAGGGTAATCTTCCATGGAAACAAAACCCCTACATAATAGGTATAAGTCCAAACAAAAAAAAACTTTTATCCACCAAATCATACAAGTGAAAAAAAATTTATAGGTAGAGATGTGGAAGGGCTTGTAGAATTTGATTATATTTTAGAATTAGAAAAACTATGCCACCAACCAAAAGGATTAGGAAAACAATGAAAATTCCTTGTTTTAATGATTTTTATTTGGAAAACATCTACTTCAAACATTGTGAAAGAGATCATGAAGGAATTGTATAATGTACGTGGTGGGTACTTCACAACCAATACTACAACACACATGATACTTTGAGTAGGTTACTTCTAACCAAGTTTGTTTTCTAATGTAAATCAATATTTTAGAGATTGTAAGCCTTGTCAGTGTTTCACATGAAATCGGAAGTTAGCAATGTTATCTTCGGATCTTGTAGTGGTCGAAGCTCCTTTCAACATTGGAGCCTAGATTTTATTGGTGAGATGCATGATAATTTATAACTCTAGTAATGATGACCTTGCATGACAACTAATGTTTTTCTATGTTTTTTGTTAAATGAAGTCAACAATTGGATTAAAGATCAAGTATTTAAGGAGTGCAAGGAAGCGGATCACTGGGACATGTGGTTTTCACCTTGCTACTTGTCTTTATATCAGTTGTGAACATGAGTCTTTTGGTTGTCATTGAGTCTCTCACACTGCTTCTATAGAACTTATCGTTGAGTGGTGTGACTGAAAAAAAAGTATTGACGTATTCTATCCAGATCCCTGTAATACTTTTTCATGGATGTGAAGTCAATCTAATGTTTCTTAGATCGATGTACTTGCCTCTCTTGTGATAATATTAGAAATATCATCATCATTGTAACAAACCCACTGTTACGACAACACAAGTGAGTGCAAAAGAGATAATATTTTTTTATTTTTTTAGACAAATGTTACAACAAGTGACATGCGTCACAACAATATTAATAACTACATAATCAATTACATCAAAACCAATTGAAATCAACATCACTATTATTCAATCAAGATATCTCATAAAATAACATAAGGAAGATATTCATGCAACCTATCCTACAAGGTTAGGACCTCCAAAACACATAAGAAACACTCAAGTTCAGGATTCATCTGATCAATTTTGACCATTTAAGGTCTTGGGACTGACAACTGTTCTGAGGAACAAGGAGGTGTCTAAATCCCATTAAGCCAATCGAAATCCGAAATTCAAAGTAGATTTAACAACCAAACTTAACCTTCAATTCCTCATGGTGCAATAGTATAATCCATTATACTTAAGCATTCTTCCAAGCAATAATAAATGCAAATGAGAAAGATCATAACAATAAAGATATTAAGAACCACAAGAGCGTAAATACAATCTTAATAGCAGATAGAGATATATTTCTATTCATCATAAGTAACATGCCAAGTCAATTCCATTTTAAGATTACAGATCATTTAGTAAGTGATTCAAGTTTCAGTAATATGGTACCACCCTTATGTAACTCCCTATGTATCTAAACAAGATGAACTATATTATTTGAGCAATTAGAAAACATACTAAAGATGCATTTCCATTGTAAAGGACTAAGAGAAGGCCCAAAAACTTTATTAAGTAAAGATTCAATGTTACTTTACATAATCATTTATAAAACCCACAAGCAGATTAAATCTTTCTTAACAAAAATATAAAGATTCAATACAATTTTATATATTCAATTATAAGATTCCATAAGGTAATTATCATTTAAAACTATTACATTAATTATCATTTAAAAACTATGAGGATTTCAATACTACATTAATTATCAGTTAAAAACTTTTACATTAATTATCATTCTTAACAAAAATATAAAGATTCAATACAATTTTATATATTCAATTATAAGATTCCATAAGGTAATTATCATTTAAAACTATTACATTAATTATCATTTAAAAACTATGAGGATTTCAATACTACATTAATTATCAGTTAAAAACTTTTACATTAATTATCATATAAAAACTATGAGGAATCAATCATAAAGCAATAATAAGAATATTAGAGTTGCTTTGCATATTCCTTTTATAAAGGATTATGAAAATTTAATATGTAAATATACATTCTTATATAAACAAATAATAAAGAACTCAATGCTCACTTCATTTTATTTGAAAGAATTTTTAGAAAGAAAATTAAATGTTAACCTTCAATTTTATTAAAAGAATTTAAGAAAAACCTAATCTCAGAATTCAAATCCATTTGATTTTTAGAAAGAAACTCAAATGTTAATCTTAAGAAAGACTCAATCTTATTTAAACAATGATATAAAAAACTCAAATGTTAACCTTCAATTCTATTAAAAGAATTTAAGAAAGACGCAATCTTATTTAAACAATAATATAAAGAACTTAAATATTAACCTTCATTTTTATTAAAATAATAAAAGAATTTAAGAAAGACCCAATCTTATTTAAACAATAGTATAAAGAATTCAAATGTTAACCTTCAATTCTATTAAAATAATTAAAGAAAGATTCATTCTTATTTAAACATAATATAAAGAACTCAAATGTTAACCTTCAATTTTATTAAAATAATTAACCTTCAATTCTATTAAAAGAATTTAAGAAAGACCCAATCTTATTTAAACAATAATATAAAGAACTCAAATGTTAACCTTCAATTATATTAAAATAATAAAAAAAATTTAAAAAATCCAATCTTATTTAAACAATAATATAAAGAACTCAAATGTTAACTTTCACTTCTATTAAAATAATTGAAGAAAAACTCATTCTTATTAAACAATAATATAAAAAACTCAAATGTTAACCTCCAATTCTATTAAAATAATTTAAGAAAGACCCATTTTTATTTAAACAATAATATAAAGAACTCAAATATTAACCTTCAATTCTATTAAAAGAATTTAAGAAAGACCCAATCTTATTTAGCAATAAGATAAAGATTCTATGCTAATTTATATAGATATCCACTAAAGTAACAATAAAAGGATAAGAATTTTATTCAGCGATAACAATACAGTCAGCACGTATCCTTGTTTAAACCGTGTTTTAGATGGTGGGAAGATATTTACAAAGAGGACGCTAAGGTTTCGTAATCCGTTTCAGACCTTGATCCGACGCGTAGAACAATCCGACACTTATTCCAGCCATGGATCTGGCACACGATGCAATTCCACAACTAGTCCTGGATTCGACATTAAGATTTTCTGATATCTTTGGTTTTAAATTTCTTGGAAGTAATGGAGATGTTATCTAGTTGTTAGCAGCAGTAATAAGCGCGGGTTATAAGCGCCAGTTAGAAGAGTCAGTTTTGAGTTAAGAGTCAGTTGTCTAGTTGTTTTTTGGTTTGCATGTAGCCGACTCGGGAGAGTCTTTTCCTATATAAGGATGTAATCCGTCTTCCTTTAATAATCAAGAAGTGAGCGTAGCCTCACCGTGTTTGTTTGCCTCACATATTTTATCTTGGTATCAGAGCCGCGAGGAGAAGGTGAGGAAATTGAAGAGGTTCGCAGGTCTCTCCTCTGGTAGGGTGCGGGGACACGAGAGGTGCGTACGTCCTTCACAATTCCCGCAGGCTGCTCTATCGAGAGGTGCAGAAATCTTTGAGAATTCCCGCAGTCAGAACCGTCGGGAGGTGCAAGAATCGCGAGGAGCATTTTGGCGTGGATTTGCATGCGTGGAGAATTTTTAAATCGCGTGAGTTTTGTTATTAAGCGGATATTAAGTGGATTGCATGGATACGTTTTTTTTATTTAAATGCATGTTATGATTTAAAGATACATGCATGAGAAATCGTGGAGGTAGCAAAGGCACATAAATGGTTTTTTGTTTTTAAGTGGATATATGTTGAAAACGTGAAGTATTAAAGTGGATATTTTTTAAAGAGAGGTGAAGTATTAAAGTGATACTTTTTAAGAGAGGTGAAGTATTAAAGTGGACTTTTTAAGTAGATATTTTTTATAAGAGAGGTGAAGTTTGTTTTGGAGTTTATTTAAAGTGAATTTCTATTCATAGTGGATATATTTTATAAGAAGGTGAAAAGAGAGTTATAAGTTTTTTTTAAAAGTGGAGATTTTGAGTTGCATGCATGCATGATATAAGCTGCGAACAGAGATAGATTGAGTCGGATCGGTGGTATCCGAAGGCAGAGCAAAAAAACGTTGCACATTTTTGGTGATTTTCTTGCAGATACTACATTGCAGCGATGGCGAATCCGCCGGCAGAGACCTACCTCAACGAAGCCAACAAGTTAGATGGCTCAAACTTCATCAACTAGAAATTCAAGATGCAGACGCTCATGGAGGGCTATGGTGTCTGGAACATTGCGAATGGAACCGAACCGAAACCTGTTGCGGCTGCAGGTGCGACAGCAGCAGGAGGTGCGACAGCAGCACAGATCCAAGACTGGGAGAAGCGTGAAAACAAGGCAAAGGTATTGTTGCGCATGTTCGTTAAAGATAACATAATTCCACATATTAGAGACGCTACCACTTCTGCTGCAACATGGACAGCTCTTAAAGCATTGTATGAAACTAGCAACACAAATCGCATTTTGTTCCTGAAAACTAAATTGCTAGGCATTAAAATGGATGGAAATGAATCTGTTAGTTCATTTTTGGGTCGCATTAAAGAGGTGAAAGACAAGCTAGTAAATGTAGGCGAAACTGTTTCCAATACTGATCTAGTGACTATTACCTTAAATGGTATGCTAGAAGACTATCACATGTTCATAAGAGGCCTTGCAGCAAGGGAGAAGCCTCCCACGTTTGAAGAACTGACAGGTATTTTGCTGCAAGAGGAAGAGAGGCGTGGGAATCTGAAGCCTCCGAGTAAAGATTTGGCACTGTGGTCAAATAACAGATCTGCGAGAGGGAGATCAGGAATAAGAGGCAGAGGAGGTAGTTCATGGCAGAGAGGCGGTTCATGGCAGAGAGGCAGTTCGTCGCAGAGAAGACAATCGCCAAATCAAGGTATGCAATCTGATAGGAATGAGTCAAAGAGTTGTTTTTACTGTGGTTGACCTGGACATATGGTTAAAGACTGTCATAAGAAGAAAAATGATGAGGCTAGGAATAAACCTAGAACACATTCAGGTCATTATGCAGAAAAATCCTCAAATCAAGATCACAGATTATTTATTGCTAGTGATGATGTTGATGAACCCCCTGATTTTGACTCACGGGATCTTAGTATATTTGTGTCTAACGCTGCTTTATCTGCTGAAACGGATGATTCTGATGCTTGGTTTGTGGATTCCGGAGCATCAGTACATATGACTTGTAATCGAAATTGGTATGCTAATTTCAAAGAAACTCAGAATGGTGCCAGAATATATCTTGGAGATAACCGCGCTCATCAGATCAAGGGATATGGAGACATTCCTGTGACATTGCCGAATGGTACTGTTCGTCACATTCGCAATGTGGTGTATGTACCAGGAATAAAGAAAAATTTGATCTCTGTGTCCACCATTATAGACCAGAACTTGAAGGTTGAATTCTTCAAGAATTATGGCATAGTGAAGGATCTGCTGGACCACTTCCGAACTGTTGCAACGGGTGTCAGAGTTGGAGGTCTATACAAACTTGATGTTACCAGCAAATCACATCATGCACTGACTTCTGCCACTATGCCAACAGAGATTCTTTGGCATCAAAGGTATGGACACATCAATCATCCTGATTTATTGTTATTACAAAAAAAGAATATGGTTGAAGGTCTTCCCATGTTACAGAATGAGAAAGTTGTTTATGATGGATGTGCATTAGGAAAGATGCACATAGATGAATTCCCCTCTAATCCTGATAAGAAAAAGAGAGATGTCTTAGATCTTGTGCATACTGATGTTTGTGGGCCTATGCAGACTAGGTCTTTAGGAGGTGCATTTTACTTTCTGTTGTTTATTGATGATAGCAC
>JASDQU010099961.1:310804-333883 GCA_032191745.1 Picea mariana
CCTAAAATGAAGGTTGTATGCAAAAGTTACGATGTTGGGAAGTTGAGGTACCAAATTACACCAACTTACCCATAGAGCCCACATGACTTTGGGTGTTTCACCTTCTAGGGTTAGGTTTTTAGATGTCCATGGTTTTTGATTTCATGAGTAATATAAAAAAGGCCTCTGGAGCCTCATTTTAATCCATTCTTCTCAGACGGATGCGCGTAGTGACCACATCTCTTCTCAGAGATAGCTACAACCATTCGAGCAAGTGTTTCATATCTACATTTTTACAATTTCAACCTATTTCATTATTTAGTAGAAGATATCGTTCACTGAATATTTGTGTTCTTCTTCATATCTCTGTGTTTATTGTATTTAATCTATTAACCAGTTCATTCCACTCGTAAATATATATCAAAGCCTCCCAAAAAAGGAGATATCATCCAAAGGGCCATACACCCTATCCAATATTGCATGTATTGTCTCCTTCCCCTAATGAAAATTGGACCAGGTGAGCCAACCTCCATAGTTGAACCTTTTTTACCCCCAGTTAGGATAAAAATATATAGGGTGGCCTTATGCCTTGACCATGCCTACTTCTCCATGCCACACAACAAAAAWWTTTTACCACCCTCTCTATCACCCTTCCATTCAACCATGTTGAAGTCACCACCCACAATCCATTCCACATCTCGTAAAGAAGAAACCATCCACTATCAAAGGCACGTCCATGTTGAATTGATGATGCGAACATACAATAAACAAAATCAAATTATTCTTTCCTATATAAAAAATTAACCCAAGCATATTGGTTATCTGGGTCATCACGGTGTGATGTAACAAAATTATCAAGGCAAGGGAATAGAACAAGCACTACCCACCCTTGATTGAAATTGGTTTTTGGTCCAAAAGGGACCATTCCACACATAGTTCATGTGGTTGTGAAGCTCAAAACCACACCTCCTAGACAAAATGTACTTCTAGCTTAGCCTCCTACATAATTCCTCAAACAAATCGCTTATGACATAGGATCATCATCCCTCTGAGATTCCAAAAAAGGAAAGAAGGATCCATTTAAGGAATAGAGGGTTCCTTATACCACTAAATATGTTTCTCAATGATATATTTTTCAAGGAATATGGACCCTTGTATGGGGAAAGGGTCACAATTTCCTTGAATGAGTTTTGCAAAGGAGTAGGACTCACTACTTTACCAGGATTGTCCAAAGGATTAGGAGAGGAATACCCCTTCCTCTTGTTGGGTTTAACTTGCCAACCTTCATCAACATCCATACCTTGGGCCTAATAACTAGTACTTGTAGTAGGAGTTGGAAATATGCTCTAACCCCAGTAACTAGCAGTAGATCTAGAATTAAATTCCCATACTAGTTGTGATCCAAGTACCTGCATACATCAGGAAGCCCCTTAAGCTACTCCCCTACTAGGAATTCCTCCCAAACTTTGTGACAGATGAAACATAGGCTCACCACCCTAGGCCTATGTGCTTTCCTCCTTGCTCACTTGGCCAAAACAAACTAGTGACCTAACACTTCTAGCTAGTTTGGATGATACAGTATCACTTGTGCCTAGATAATTTGTCAAAGGTGGTTCTTAATGAGGGAAATCATGAATTTTTCAGTTGTCCAAAACACATAGGAAATGCCCAAAAACTACAATTGAAGTTAAAGACCTACAAAAATGTAGTACTATTGATAAGATGTAGAAACATTCTAAGTGAGTGAAGGTGGTGAGTTGGCACCAATATTCACCTAGATCATCAAACATTATAATTGATTTTCCAAATTTTTTTTCCACTTTATTATCCCTATTTTCGTAATTGTGATCGTTGTTTTCATATTATAGCATTCTATTAGTTATAATTATAATGAGTTGTCATCTTCAATGGTTACAACTATAAGGAGATGCAAATATTGTATGATTGTAGTTACAATCAAAATGAAATGTAGTCATCATATGGTTGTATTTTTAGTTATAGTGAGATATAGTTATTTTAATTTTTTGGTGGGGAGATTAGAAGTTAATTTTTCTAACTGTTCAAATTTTGAATAGATTTAAAAAACTATTTATTGTAATATAAAAGAGAATTAAAAAAACTTTAAATGATGTAATTTTGATTGGAAATAGAAATATATTCCTTTATATTGAATGGTTACATAAGACATCCATCATGGAGGTAGTGGAATTTTAGTGTGTTTGAAAGAATTGATTTCATTTTATATTCAATTTTCAGGAAAGTGTATACATGACACTAGAATTGGAATTAGACACACAAAATGCTTATCATGGGACATTTTTCTCCTTAAATATGGATAATATTTATAGCAACTTGTCAAGAAAAACAAACAATGAATTAAACATTAATGATAACTCTATTAAAATTATCACTTTTAATAAGGAAAATATCTTTAGTCAAATGTATTTGAAATTCCAAACCTAAGTAACACATTCACTTTGCATCAAATTTAAATATAACTAATCTTTCAAAAAAATTATTTAAAATAAACATGCTCATTATATATATATATATATATATATATATATATATATTTCACAAATCCTAAAAGTCCACACCTATAACTTTTCAATATAAGGAAGATTTTATGAAAAAAGTTGTACACCATTGATTACTCTTTGGGGAAGGATTGGACTCAAAATTTATTATTGAAACAATATTTACAAACCATCTCCATGAGAGTCCAACTTCAATTAATGGTATAGTCAAATTTTGAATTCAATTCTAAATGTATTTTCTTTTAACTCTTTTGTGTGTCCAATTGTTCTTTCATGCAATGTAAACTAGAAAGATATTGTTAACGGGTAGATGACAAAATTTGAAAACTCTGTTATTTAACTGAAAATTTACCGTTAAAAAAGCTAAAAGCCAAAAAAGGATGACCAAGAAAATATGGCGGTTGAAAAGTGAAATGACAACCGTTGCAAACTTACTAAAAGCCAAAAAACGATGACAAATAAAATATGGCCGTTGAAACGCTCACGTACAAAATGATAGTGCGTTAAAAGTCCTAGGTGAAAGGCCATCGACAAAACAGAAATGGCCCAAGACGTTTCAGCATTGGTTATTTTTAAGCTTTTTTTCATGAGTCCGCTCCTCTTACAGAAGTACTATGCGTGAAGCACTCCATGTTTCTAAGTAGCTAAACATCGACAATCTTTAACTATTTGGATACTTATATTCGTTTGTCCTTTTTGCTCGACAGTGCTTCTATCAAGCGACCTAATTAAGTTGTTCATCAAACTGGGTGTCTTCGGAGCCTTCACAAGGTAATTATTGAACCTCTAAATTCTGTTTACCATGGATTGCAAGTCATGTAGCTTGCAGAAATAATTTCCATTCATATTTGTGTGCTCATATATTTGAGTAAGTCTGAGCATTCATATTTCCATTCATATTTGTGTGGTCAAATATATTGGTGGTCATATAGTTGAGTAAGACTGAATGATAGGTAATTACAAATTCCATTAATATTGGTTGTAAATCAGGTAAGTCTGAAATGATTTCCATTCCTATTTGTCTGGTCAGATAGTTGAACGATAGTGAGTATGAGGGCGTATAGGAGAAACACAAAGAGTTGGGCGCCATGGAATCGAATTACGTTGAGTGGGTTTTAAGGTTTGAGCCAACTGGATATCCGAGAATCGTTTGTGTGCCATCTGTGAGAGGCAGAGAGACCCTGCAAATTATAGGGCATTTGTTTTCCTCACCTAAGATGTCGAAAGATGATTACTATTTGCATACCTAATTCCGTGATAAGGAGATTTCATTTTTGTTTTTAAACTGCATTAGATATGATTTTATTTTTATTTGATAAGAAGGGCATTTGTTTTCCTCACTTACGTAAGATGTCGAAAGATGATTACTATCTGCATACCTAATTCCGTGATAAGGAGATTTCATTTTTGTTTGTAAACTGTCCCATTCTTCGTTACCGTGATTATATGATTTATTGCTTGCTTAAATTTAAAATGTAAAGATGAAGGAAGATATTTTAGTTATAGTTCATTTTTGTAATCGGATTTTTTTCAAATAATTTATTATTATCGGATTTTTTTAAAATAACTTTATTTAAATCGGAACCAGTAATTCTTGAAATAAACAACATTGGCTAAGAAGTTTAATAATAGAACAGATTTGTACTATGAGAAGATTTGTCCATGGCTTGCCTTGTTAATCCATTTTATGATATGTTGAGAGTTTATTAGGGTTTATTCCATTTCTTTTTATTATGATTTTTGGACGAACTATTTAATTCTTGGTCGAATCCATTGAACTTGATACAATGAACTTTTTTTTGGTGTCAAAACGTGTAAAATATATTTCACCCGTTATATGATAGATTCTATCACTGTCGTTAGCCCCTATTTTCTCGAAGCCAGAGGCTACTCTACATGGCCATGTTGATGTCAATGGCACTACTTCTCTCTTTCTTACTTGAAGGCTATTCTACATGGCCATACTGATTTTACATTTTACATGGCCATACTGATTTTGATGAAACTACATCTCTCTACCTTACTTTAAGGGAATCACACTTGTACCACTAGACTCAAGATTAWGAACCTTTTTAAAGTTATTGGCTTAGGCTATGTCAAGATTATGCAACTTTTTTSGTACTCTTTTTTCCATGTAAGTCTTTATATTTTGTTACCCTCTTCCAGAACCTTTGATTATAACAGAGAGTTGTATCCAATGTTCAAATGCAGTGCAGTTAAATCATGTTATATATGAAATTTATTTAATTCTATTTACTTGAAATTTATACACGGATCTCAATTATTAACATAGAATTGTTACATCACAATTTCATTAATTTTTTGTAAATAAAAATATTTTTATTTAATAAAAATAATTTCAAGATATATAAAGATACAGTTATTAGATATAAGTTGAACATTTTTAAAAAATAGATACACAAAATATTAATATATAAAAAAAAATAGCATATACTGCTATAGATAATCTGATCAGTTTTCTAACATTTCATTTTAGAAAACCAAGATTTGAATATAGTCTTAACGCAATATTGTTCCAGGCAATAATCACGTCAAACTTTTTATTGGGTGTTTTTCTAATCAAATAATTTAAATTGGACAGATGGTGTAATTTAAATATAAAAAAAAAACATAACTCTCAACCAAATCGAAAATGTTGTTTATAAAATTTAAACGTGATATTGATGTTGTGTATCAACGAACGCACTAATTTAAACGTGATATTCATGTTGTATATCAACGAACACASTAATTTGCTCCTCAAAACGGTTTACTTCGTCAACGGTCTCAGGTCTCACAGCATCCCCTCTAGCAGTTGCCATAAACGAATCACTTTCCAKAATCAAATTAATTCTGGTACTGATTTTAAAATGAAAAACTTTGACATCAAACGAAACATTTGTCATCAAATTAATTAATTCTGAGTTTCCGTCACTTTGGAGATGCTCAGCTATCGGGCTCACTATAAAAATGTTATCGATTACTTCGTGGATATAAATGTTTTTATTTACTAGATTGATATGTAGTTCGTCCCTTTCTACCCACCATATATATGTAATATCCCAGATCCGACTAGTCTAGGATGATGCACTCGGAGTTTCTGGATGCGTTTAACGTGCGGGTTTTAACATGTCAAATGATACAAGATGATTCTTAGATATGATGTGAATTGGATGGTCTATTGCTCACTACGACAACTCACACCGACAACTGTTGCAGAACTGGATTGTGTGTCCTAGTGTCTACACACCTTGGATTTTACTAAACACTATCCCAAATAATGCGCCTTTCCCTCTCACTTAGTCTTGGTAACTGACAGCCCGACAATCGACCCTCTGGTGATGTGTGTGTTCCTCGGATGGATCCTCATGCGAAAATGTGTCCCCACTGCTGCTAAAAACTGCACCCTAGTGATTCGTCCATCGAAATCGACTAATAAGAGTCTCAAACTGCACCCTAGTGATTAGTCCATCGAAATAGACTGATAAGAGTTTCAAAATGAGCGCCTTATGATACTTTGAAATGTGTCAGAAGAATTTCCCTAGATCTCATCTTCTCAGGAATCCCAAATGTGTCTTCCTCTATTGTCGCACTCTCAATGGCTGAGAAATGCGCCCAAGATAATTTCTTCTTTGAAATATGACAAGAAAATAGACAATAGAAGGGTCTTTCCCTCCTCTCAATTGCGTCAGAGGGGAATCATTGATTCTCCTTGAATGGGAATCAATCTAATTCTCAATAGCTGTGACCTCTAGCTGGACAAGTTCACCCTTGCTGCTGCAAACTGGATAGTTGTTGCTGAAGTACAATAGAAGATCAGGAAGATCCGAATAATCTTCCCAGTGACTAGGGTGTATCTCTCAACACCGAAATGAACCTATGGGTGTCTCTGTACCTCTCTCCTCAAATAGCAAGTCAAATTCTTCATAATGATGAATTAGGTCACTTTACCCTTTTCTTATAGCTTCTTGAATCCCTAATTCGTTGTTGACATATTTTTAGCTCACGTGCTCTATTTTAGCTCTCTTTGGCTTAAAAGCTCTTTTAGTCACTTTTAGCTCAATGTCACTTTCAAATTATAACACCCTCGGCTGAAATGAACTCTAGTAACATTGTTTACCCCTGTATGGCCATGGCTATAGTCTAACCGGGTTGTTTAGACTACGAATATAAAATATAAAATATAAAATAAAATATATAAAATATAAAATAAAATATAAAATATAAAATATAAAATAAAATATAAAATATAAAATATATTGTTGTTGTTGAGTGCTCCTAGTCATGGAGTTGAGAATTCGAGCAGAGGCTGAAAACATGGAATAATATGACTACTTCATCTAGGAGAGGGGGTTCAAACAACTTGAGGTCGTTCACATTTAGCACATCATCGAGGCTAATTCATGGTCGACAAGTCCAGGCAATATGCATTCTTTCGAATCCATTCCAGAATAGTGTATGGGTCATATCTCACTGGGTGCAGATTATGATGGTGTCCTTTGAATCAATTCTTATCCAATATAAACACCACAAGATCTCCAGACTTAAAGAACAATGGAGTGCATACCTTATCATGCCTCTATTTTACACAGGTTTGTGCTACTTGCAAGGCAATTTCTACTTGAGTATGGTTCTCACTTAAATTGTGCATAAAATGTTGTGTTGATTGTTCTTGTTACTAATGTGCACAGCTAGAAGGACTAAGAGTAAGGGACATCTCTGAGTGTGAAAGAGGATGAAATCCAAAACAAACTTTGAAGGGAGAGAATCTTGTGGAGGAGTGTGTGGCCCTATTGTAACTATGCGATATAATATGGAGATATGAGTGCCAGTGTAATGTAACTCTAATTTAGCTAATTTTATTTATTTATTAAAGGTAATTAGCTGGAATACTAGAGACCATCGTTCGTACTTCTCTTGTGTAGGTCTGTTCTAGGTATTAAACAACTTTTTATCACCCATGAGAAGTTTACCAGAATACCACGAATATGCAAAAACGAAGTAGTTCTGTAGTCCCAAATGTCTTAACTCTAAAAATTTTAGTAGACATAATCCCTACCTTGTAGTTTATAATTATCATGTGTATTTATAGTGTATTAATTTAATCATGTGGAAAACTATGTTCATATAAGTTTCTCATAGAGCCACCACTACTTCTTCTAACTTCTTGTTTACGATTCCTAAGTGGCGGCCTTTGCAACCTCATAGTATTATAACTGATCAATGGATTAATATGCTCAACCCGAGAATGTTAACTGACCACTAATTTATGTAACTAAGGTAAAGGTGAGGGTATTAATTTCATGAAGTTGACTTAGGGTTGCTGGTTTTAGAGTGCACTTAATTTTCGTGTAGACAGACGTACTGGAAACCTGGGCCAACAAGCTGATTACACCCTTCACATGTCAAGAAGTACGAATTCCATACAACAATGCAGTGGATGTATAGGGTGAAGGGCTCGACACAATCTTCCTTCTTGAGAACCAAAACTAGTTTTCATTACCATCGTATTCGCAATATTTATTCCGTCATTCTATCTTTTCCTCTGGTAATTCCGGTTTCTGGAGCAACTGTAATACCACTTACATGATCAGAAAACTATGCATTGTTTTAAGGAAAGGAAATTATGCGTAAAATTTACTCGTAGTTCGTAAAATTAAACCTGCTCGTATTGTCTTGTTCTCCATAACTCATTTTGTATAATACAAGGTCTATTTGTTAAGATAGATCGTTTTCTTTTTCGCGTATTACTGATCTGGGTGTGAGGGCGTCTTCTACAAGGGAGACACGATTTTTCTGAAGGAGAATGCTAATGGAACTGAACGAGGATTGAATGCTTAGAAAAAAGGGGCGAATTAGATGGAGGGTGCAATAATTAAAAAGAGGGAAAACCGAATTAATGGATAGAATGGGGCACTATGCCTTCCTACAGAGACATGTAGACGTCTAGACAGTTTGCTATGCTGAGAAAAATGGAACCCTGTGTATCTCCTCCTCTTCTTGAATATGGATGCCTTTTTTACTCCTTCGCACTGCCAACAAACGAACTAATGGTGACTTGGCTTACACGCTCAACATAACAAGAGATGTGCACCAGTTCCTTTGGTGCGCATTTTCTCTTAGCACTCACTGAACAGGAAAAGGAAAATGAACTCTCAAGATTATCAGAGAAAACAAAAATCGAATTACACAGAAGAAAATAGATAAGGAAAGATTCAACAAATCTTCATGGACGATGCCCCTTTTTAAACAATCAAGGTGATCTCCAACAACAATAGTTTCCACTTTATTCTTATACATTTCTCTTCACATTTAGACTGGCAAGAGAAATTTCCCACAAGGATTACTCACACAAATAACTATTCACTATTTTAGACATCGCCATTATTTACATAGATGGGTGAATGCTTAATGACATTTAAGACACTGACTGAATCTCAAAAAGATAAGAAATTAATATAGTGCATTAGTTTTACATAGATTGGTGAAAGCTTAATGACATTTAAGACAATGACTGAAGCTGAAAAAGATAAGAAATTAATATAGTGCATTATTTTCGCACGCCTTGCTTTTCAAAGTGGCCAGATCAGATGAGGGAACTTTAGTTGCATTGCATCAACTATCATCCACTTGTCGTGTCTTTGGAGTTTGGAATTGTTTACAAACCAAGTATGAAACATTATGTTGCTTGGTGCAATCCGATGTTACTTGCAGGTATGTTATGACTGGAACTGTTACTGTGATAAATTGTGAACGCCACTATGGTCAACCTTTTGTTCTCCGTGTTGATGTGTTGATCCTGACGTGGTCAAAATGAGAGACAACTCTGTGGGAGCCCGACACTGAAATACAAGACAAATGTCAAAATTTAAGAAGTTTGTGAAAGAGGGAGTGGCCTTGTTGTAAGGGTGTCACTTATGCAAATCCGACATCAAGAGGTGGAATTCTTTGGCATAGTGGCGGTAAGTAAATTTCTCTTTGGACACAGTCTCATATTGGTAATTCACTCGCTGACCTCACTTTTTGCACATCGCTCCAAGACAAAACTGAGAGGCAATCCAGGGTAAGGAATAGCAATATTTAAATGTGGCTTGTATGAGAGAATGGTACGTGGTAACTAGAGGACGCTCGATAGTATCTTGGGTAATGATGCTTCATGAATAAGATCGATGGATGGAGCAAGGGCTCCAGTGGGTGGGCACCTTGAGGTAGGCTGGCACACATTGGTAAATTCCGGGCTTAGAGGGAGTATTGTGAGAGGTGTCTCATTAGTGAGGTTGTTAAATATGGTGCATCAAACAAAGAGAGACATTGTTGGTATTGGTAACATGGTGAGTAGTTTTGGTATCGGTTTGCAATGGTGGTGAAGTGATAGAGGATGAAGTAAGTACATAGGTGTACCCATCCTGTTTAAGGTGGTACCGATGCATCTTTGCATGATACACTGTTTTTCTGCCTTGTTGGTAGTGAAGACCAAGGAGGATATCACCACAAACTAATGGGGAGCAGATCGCAGTGTCATGAAAAGGACCAATGGCGAAAGTGACAACACAACATCTAGCAATATTAATGCGAGGACTACCCTTTTGTACCCAACCAAGGTGATATGGATCGGGGTGTGGGGTAGTGGGGAGTTGCAGATGTTGGACTATGTCTTTTGATATCATATTCTTTTATCTTTTTGAACTTACCTGTTAGGTGGTCCACTTTTTTTCTTTTTCTTCTTGTAGGTTCTTTGTTTTTTATCCAGTATGTGTCTTCGGAAGAACTGCCCTGTTTTTTTGTTTCACATAGAGAGTTCTTAGTGGAATGTTTTTTGAACTCTTCTTCCTTTTCAGTTTCTCTTGGACTCTTGTTTGTAACTATATTGCATAAAAACATTTCATTTCTTTCCAACTGGTTTTCTTGTTCTTTCTTCAATTTTTCATTATATGCTTTAAATACTTGTAATTCCGCAATAAGGTTTCTCATTGTTTCCAATACTTGAGTGGATGAAATCCCTTCACTGTTATGATCTAAGTTTCTAGGAAGTTCTTTTTTTTATTCCCCTCTCTYCTTCCTCATTATGTGTTGACATTTTCACAATAGAAAATTTTTCCTTTTTGTAACAATAAATATGTTGAAATATCCATACTAAAGGTTTGTGGGGGATTTATAATCCAACAAAAGAACTTATTCTTTCTAGTATTAAATTAAAACAAAACAACTCCACTAAATTAACTCATCATCAATATTTTCCTAGTACTGAACTTGAAATCATACATTAACGTTAATGTATTAATAAAAGGCAACTATGACTACCAATGTTCATAGCATAGGGTTCACCTCATAACATACTAGGGTACCTTTTAATTATGTTATCCATACTTGGCATGTTGAAATCCTATGTTATAGTTTGGTTAGAAGTATTTCTTTAACATAGTAATATTGACATATGTTTATAACCTAGTTGATGACCCTAGAGGACTAGGAGACATCACTATTATGTTTATAGTCCACTTTGGCATGTTGAAATCCTATGTTATAGTTTGGTTAGAAGTATTTCTTTAACATAGTAATATTGACATATGTTTATAACATAGTTGATGACCCTAGCGGACTAGGAGACATCACTATTATGTTTATAGTCCACTTTCTAGAGTATTACTGTATCCAAAACATGACACTTACCATAATATAATACTTTATGATTAAACTCCCCATATTATCAAGGGCTAAGTTTGAAGTTGCACAAGGTTTGCATGCTACGTATGGAGTTAACATCCAGCGCGCAACTAGAAAAATCCATTGACACCTATTTCTAAACCTAGAACTCAACATTTAAGTGAATTTGAAATACGAAGGTGACAGGTCGGGACTGAACCTATCATTGTTCTAACTTGTTTTCATTTATTCTCTGGCCAGCCCATTAATGGTGATGGGGCTCTCCAGTACCCGCTGACAGGGAACCGCCCAATGTGGGCTCACCACTTGCATGCGTTCACATGGAAGAGGCGTTGGGTGTACAATCATTCTTACTCTGCTGGGGAGAATTTCGAGATATCCACATTCATTCAAAATTTTCGCTTTGTTTGATAAAATGCATCGTCTTTGCACCATATGCGAACGATGTTTGTATTCAGCGCTGTAATGGCATTTGGCCCTATTATCAGGTCGCTCCATCAGTGTGGTAAGTACCTTATTGTCTCTGCAATACAATTTTTTTGAATGGGCTTCCTCAATTATGTGTTTTTCCTTGCACTTGTGATTTGTACCACCTTTATTCTTGTAACCTATTTCGTTCTCTACATCATAATTTCCTGTTCTATCCAATGCGTGCTTCCCATAGCATATTTCTCCATTTATGCAAACATGTGTTCTCTATGGAAATACTACTCTGTCTATGCAAATGCATGTTCTCCGTGGAAATGCTTCTCTGTTAATGAAAATCTGTTTCTCTATGGAAATTATCCTTTTTCTATGTAGACATGCATCCTCTATGGAAATGCTCCTCTATCTATGTAAATGCATTTCTCTGTGGAAACCTTTTTGGTTTATGAAGAACACGTGTTCTCTGTAGAATGTTTCTCTGTGTATGCAATATGTTTCTATCTGGATATATCTCTCTGTCTATGCAGAACGCAGGTTCTCTTTGGAATGTTTCTATGCCTATGAAACATGTTTCTCTATGGAACAGTTTATTTATTAATGGAAATGAATTCCTCTCTCGACATATTTCTATGTCTATGATAGATAAGTTTAATCGTTGTAAGATGTGGCCTTCATTCTAGGAGGTTACTGTGTAAGGAAGAATATAATTGACAATATTAAGGCTTAACGAGTAAACCCTAAGTCAGGTCATGGTCGGATAATAATTTCTTGTATTCTCAACTTCGATCGTTCTCTTCGAACTTAAAACGCTTAAAGATTTGTTATAGGATTTGCTTATTTAACCCTGTTTGAATACTTTATAACTACACTCTGGAAATTATAGGGCAAGACTAAAAGCCTTAATCTTTGAAAGTGATAACGACGCCTCTTTATACAAAGTCACTAGTTAAAATATATCTTTGCCCAGAAAATATCATGCTTTGTCTCCATTAAACACCCACGACCAATGTTCCTTAATACTAGCTCGACGGTTATGGTTCAAATCCTCCACAAGGTTGAGAATCTCTTGTGCCTTCGACAACTCTATTTAAAACCTACAGTATTTTCTTGTTTGATTAAACCAAGAAGTGTCTTCTTTTTTTAATAAATACTTGGGTCCTTATTGAAATCTTAGCATACCCTGATCGCTTCCCAAGCGGCGCTCTAGTATTTCATGATTTCTCTTTATACAAAGTCACTAGTTAAAATATATCTTTGCCGAGAAAATATCATGCTTTGTCTCCATTAAACACCCACGACCAATGTTTCTTAATACTAGCTCGACGGTTATGGTTCAAATCGTCCACAAGTTTGAGAATCTCTTGTGCCTTGGACAACTCTATTTAAAACCTACAGGATTTTCTTGTTTGATTAAACCAAGAAGTGTCTTCTTTTTTTAATAAATACTTGGGTCCTTCTTGAAATATTCACATGCCCGGATCGCTTCCAAAGCGTAGCTTTGGTATTTCATGATT
This sequence comes from Picea mariana, assembly GCA_032191745.1. NCBI lineage: Eukaryota > Viridiplantae > Streptophyta > Pinopsida > Pinales > Pinaceae > Picea > Picea mariana. The sequence continues at coordinate 323,925 of JASDQU010099961.1, forward strand.
TAAATTTCTTTAATTGCATAAATTGTATAAAATTGTCCAAATCCAAAATGACAAATCTTTTTCCTTATTTCATACTTGTTATTTCCTTTATTGTAAGCACTATTCCTTTCTGTGCATAAAGGTACTTATGTTTAAAGTGTTAGTTCTCAAAGTAACTTCGGACCTATGTAAGAGATTTGGTTACTCTTCTCCAAAGTAATACTCGGTGGTTATTATAATTCTACTCTTATTTTCAGTTGGTATTCTTTTAACTTATATCTTATAACCTACGGGATATCAAGGTTATTGTACTTGATTGGAAATTTTTCTTATGTTTTATTTCTTGCGGGACTAGTAATTTTTCATGTATATAAACTAATGATGGGTCCCTTTGTCTTACAAGGGAACCCATCAGATGGATTACACACCTACTCCCCTTCGTGGTCGTGGATCCACTACTTTACAAAGCAACACTCACTCTACGATAATCAATTAAGATTTCAGATAAGTGTTCTTTGAATCTGTCATTTTTCTTATTCTTTAATGTCTTGCACCATAATAATATTCTAATAATATTGTGTTACTCCTTTGCACATTGAAGGAAAAACAAATGCACTTGGTGAAGAAGATTCAAAAAGGTATTCGAGTTCCAATTTTACTTCATCGGTCCATGTGCACTTGTAGACAGTTCATGTAGTACTTTAAAGTCTTTGTTGACATTAGCTATGGAGTTCGTATGCCTAAGGAACTTGAGGTGTAACCTTCTTGTTCAACAACCTATTGATTGTAATAAGTTAAAATTTGTCATATTTCTACAATTCGTTGTATCAGATATCTTACTTGGATAAAAGATAACAAAATATGTTTGGGACTTTTATTCTATATACTTAGCATAATACAAAACAACCCTTTTGCACCTTTTTTTTCTAAAGTATTTGATTTTTTCACAATAGTGTACAACAATAAAGAATATAGATGCATAATGGCCCAAATGTATATTTAGACCATTTTTCTATATATATATATATATATATTAAATATTATATCTTAACTAAAACACTACTACAAGTACAATAATAAGATACAATCTAACATGGTTTAACAATCGATTTAAACTGATTTACTTGTATCTATATAAAATGTAAAACAATTTAACCACTAGGTACTGTGCATGATATAACATCAACAATAGCATGCATAACTGAGATACATATCTGAAATATTGATGCTGGGAAAACAAATGGAACAACCACATTCCACCCAACCGTAGAACATAACAACCACGTTTACTTGTCATGATCACTCCCTAACCGACCATGACACCATAAGGGTGAACTGAGTAATCCTCCTTAGCTACTGTCACATTCAACATATAAGAAAGTTATTTTCCTCACACCATATGTGTTCATAACAGAAAAACCATTTTCTCAAACTACTAAGCAACGTTCTACCTCCCACATATGTTGTATTTATCTTATGCCTAGGTCTTTCCATTTTTTCCCTCCTTGGGAAATACGTAGTTTTACAAATCCAAGATTTTTAGGGGTTGCTAGTGGCAAAGTTCAACTTCTTCCACTTGCAAACATCCTCCGAGTTAACTCAAATCTGTTCCCCATTCATGGAGTCATAGTCAGTTATTTTTAACCTCATTGTTCCCTTTGTCTTCCATCATTTAAATTATTAAGAACTTGTAAGTTTTAAGCATGTGAGTTAAAACAATGCATACCTATTCTTAAGAAAAACAAAAATTACTCAATGGTTCATACACACACTACACCCCTAACCACACATGAATTTAAAAGGTCTCTAAATGGCCACCTCCCATCTCCCACCATAACATCTAACCAAAATCCCAAACACAATGTAGAAAAAAGTTCCAAACATGATGAAACGATGCATGGAAATTAAGAGAATTTGAATGAAAAACACTTAACTTTTATAAAGAAAATGGTTTGAATCAATCATGTGGCACACCAAAATGGTACTCTAAATTGGAAAATGATCTAATCAAATCATCTCCATCAATTCATTGACAACTTAAAGCCTCCCAAAAAAGGATATAGCATCCCAAGGGCCATACACCCTATCCAATATCTCATTTATTGTCTCCTTCCCCTGATGAAAATTTGACCAAGTGAGCCAACCTCCATAGTTCAAACCTTTTTACCGCCATTTCGGATAAAAACTATAGGTTCACCTTACAACTTGACCATGCCTACTTTTCCATGCCACACAACTAAATAATTTCACCACCCTCTCTATGACCCTTTCATTCCACCATGTTGAAGTCACCACCCACAATCCATTTTGCATCTCGCACAGAATAAACCATCCCCTACCAAAGTCACATCCCTGTTGAATTGACGATGGGAACATACAATAAAAAAAATCAAATTAGTCTTTCCTATATAAAAAATTTAACCCAAGCATATTGGTTATCTGGGTCATAACGATGTGACGTGACGTAAAAAAATTATGAAGGTAAGGGGATATAACAACCACTACCCACCCTTGCTTGAAAGTAGTTTGTGTTCCAAAAGGGACCATTCCATACATAGTTCATTTGGTTGTGAATCTCAAAATCACACCTCCTAAAGAAAATCGACATCTAGCTTATCCTCCTACATAATTCCTCAAACAAATTGCTTATGACGTAGGATCATCATCCCTCTTCCAGAAAAGGAAACAAGGATCCTTTTAAGAAATAAAGGGTTCCTTATACCAATAAATATGTTTCTCAATGTTACATTTTTCAAGGAAGATGGACCCTTGTATATGGAAAGGGTCACCATTTCCTAGAATGACTTTGGTAGAGGAGTAGGACTCACTACCTTACCAGGATTGTCCAAAGGAGTAGGAGAGGAAGACCCCTTCCTTTTGTTGTATTTAACCTTCCAACCTTTATCAACATCCATACCTTGGACCTAATAACTAGTACTTGTAGTAGGAGTTGAAAATTTTCTCTAACCCCACTAACTATGAGTAGATCTAGAATTAAAGTCCCACACTAGTTGTGATCCAAGTATGTGCATTGTAATATACCTCAAAATGCCAACCATAAAAGAAAAAATTGCGAGGTAAGTTAAGTACTTCTCTTCATGTAGTAACCTTCTTATATTAGTCTAATAGTGCAGTAACTTATCTATGGTTTAAACCCCGCATCCCTATTCATAACAAGTGTCTGTAAAGTTTTAGGTTTAGACCTACAAACCTATCTTTTTATTAGATATGGGATTTATGTATTCGCGCATATCGGACTGAATAATATCATCTTTAACATAATGCATTTATCTAACGTAAAAGCAATGGGTGAGAAAATCATACACCACTAGCGATTAGCAGTATAGTCTTGTTGGTTGAACAAAATCAGGTTTCTTTAACGACTAAGTGTGTTTATTAATGAGGTAACCCCGTCCTTTTTATTAGCGATGTTTGGGTAATGAAAACCCCGCTACGATACTGTTGGATAGGAGGTAACTACAAGTCGGTAGTTAAGAGAACGCGACCTTACTAGTCCCGTCATAAAGGAGTCATGTTAACTATGCATTTGATGCATATCCTCGGTGGAAAGGTATAACTGTTAGCGAGAGTTAAAGCTCTGCATCTACCCATTAATGGGGTCTGTAGGCACCAGTTTTGATGACCCTTTCTAATTCCTTTCTAGTCAAAACGTGCCAACCTCAACCCCGTCACATGGCCCCAAAAACCCCTGTACTTCCAGCATTAAATCACTCTCGTAAGGTCTCTTCCTAGGGTTAAACAGACCTTCCATTGTCATTGTGAGATTCTCTGAATGGGCTTGTGTATCACTATCTTTGGTAGTGAGTCTATCGACTTGGGTCGCATCGTGGAGGTAGGTAGCGAAGTCCATTTTACTCGTAAGGATTTATACCTTGAAACAACACTTTGAATAATAGGGTCGTTCAATGAAATGCTACAGGGAAAACGATGTTCTCTGTCTTCTGTTGTACATATTTAAGTTAAGGTTTTTCCTTTATCGTTATCTCCGACGATTTTCTTATCCTTTCGTAGATGAGTCTCTGGAGTACGATATAAGCTTGTGTCCTTCAAATTATATTACATTCACCCACAAAAAAGACTTCGATGGCTCAAATCTTTTGGTTTGAGGCTTAGGGTATAAAAAGGGGATTACCGTCCTTATCGATTTTTGAGATTTGTGTAATCCTTCAGGGTTCAGTGTTAGGTTTTTATTTTTGTCATATAGAACTGTCTTAAAAAGAATACCTCAGTTATTTTTTTCAGGATCTATTAACCACTTAGCTACAGAATAGACATTTCCAGTAACATTTACATAGGGTTTTCATCTATCTGTATTTTGTGTTTTACACAGTTAAAAGTTGGAAAAAATAGCAATGTTGAATTTCCTTTATGAGAGAAGATTTGTAGCTTGGTATCATACTAATGGTGGGACTTCATTGATGTGAGGTACCCACCAAGAATACCTGGACCAACTTCCCTGACTCGGGACATTTACTCAACCAGAGCGCAACAAGAACAAGCTTTATAAGTTCCAACCATGAGTTAAGCAATAAATCGAATTTATCGTTACCTCCTTTGGTTCTGTTGTAGCTTCTTGTTTATTGTATTTTCATATGTGTTGTTAATGATTTAATGGTGAATATTTCTTACAGGGATGTCAAACTTCATAAGGTGCTCAGGTCGATCCCTCTCGCTCACATGAAAGGTAAACTCGTTCCAGGTACACTATTCCTTATCTTTAGAGTTCATTGGTGCTGATGACCGAGGCTATGTAGCATCTTTATTGTTTATAAAGAAGTTTCGACGAAACTTTCTTTATTGATTAGTCAAGAGTATGCCCTACTTTATGTTAATGCTATAGAGGATTAGCAGGGTACGTGAATCTTGTGTCTGGTTGTGGTGGAAATCATAACACGGAAGGGGCTTACTCACTGATTATTCCTTCCTCTGTTTCAAGGCAAAGTCGAGAAAACAATAGGGGTGAATATTGCCTATGTTATGTATACCTTTTATTAAAAAAAAAAAACTAGACAACTATTCTTTGTAACCTAGTCATCGTATATTGAATCGAATCGACTATAGATAAATGTGAAGAGTATGCGAGTTATGCACTTTTGATTTGCTTCTGAGTTTAACATAATTCCCTCCATTCTGAAACTTGGGGTTTTGTACTTCAGAACTTGAATCGTTTACTGGTTATTCTGTTTATTTTCCTAGATACTTCTTATTATCAATTATATAGGCATTCATAGTAATTTAATTTGCTCTTTACCCTACATGAAGGTATTATAGATTTCCATCAGCTTCGTATAGAATATATATAAAGAACATAAGGACTTACTTATTACTAGGGATATGTTGTGGTTTTCAAGACTTCCATGTGTTCTATAACTATATACATGCAAACTTTGCCATTGGTAGTTACTTAGCCTATGTTTGCTTCCATCTGTTCATAAACTCACTTGTTAATTGATTGCATAAAAATTTCGGAACACGCCTAAACTAGTAGGATCTCGTCCCTAATTGGAGTTTTTGGTCTGTACAGATTGGGACTGTAAGCCCTTTCAAATTTATTGGTCTAAGTACAAAACTGTACAACTATAGTAGTCCCATTTGATTTATACTACGGTCACGAACCCCAAGTGGGTCGTTCGCAAGTATATTAATAGGAAACAAAAATTTAATCTTATCACATACAATAAGTATTCCTACAATCAAACGCCTTATTTTTGTGCAAAGGTTTAAACGATCGAATAACACGAGTTAGATTATCTCTTACTATTGTTGAGACCTTATTCTCGTTGAGTATTATGCTTTTGTATTGACTTATAATAGAGTAGCAACGTTATTTAATTTCATTTGGTTTTATAACAGGGATTTTAAGGAGAGTTTCTCACTCCGTGGTTTAATAAAATCTATATATTGATCTAACTTTAATCATGTCGATGTATTTCGTATATATATATATATATATATATATATATATATATATATATATATATATATATACTATGTAATTTCTCCATTTTCATTCAATGCCTAGGTAACTCCAATCTGCAATACAATCTAATTGTGGGGTGTCCAACTACAATGTTTTAACTTACTACAGTAGTAATCCAAACCACAGATCCAATCTTCTAGGCATATCCTTTCAGCTACTACACTTACAGGAATTAGTATTCATAACATAAATATGTTACAGCAAAGATAATCCATTCCGAACTAGTATAGAGACATTCTAGAAGTTCCTAAATTCAATAAGATGTATTCGATCTTTCATCCTTAATATTATTTGTAGATTGAATTAACAGATGCATTCTATCAAGTACTTCACCATATAACATTCATCCAGAGAAAGGACAGAAATAACATATCTAAAATAAAGTGCTGAAAGACAAAGGGAACAACCACGTTGTACCCAACCGTAGAATAGGGCAGCCAAACTAATTTCCCGATTCACCCCCTAGCTTGACCATGAATCCATGAGGGAGAACTTGGAAATAACTTCTCCTCAGCAATGTCCTTCAGCTCCAACAGATTTCTCTTGCTTCACACTCAATCAGTAGTATTCATGACAATAAGTAAATCAATAGTCTTCTTCCCTAGCATACTTGGCAACGTCGTGCCTCCTCGCATATGTTATTTATCAATTTGCCTAGGTCTTTTTCCCTCCCTTGGGAATTTTCGTAGCTTTCTAAATCCTTGATTTTTAGGGGCTACTAATGGACAAATCACTAATTTTCCACTTGTAATAATCAGCCTAGAGGTAGTTCCAACATGTTCCCCACTCATGGAATCACGGTGAGCTAAATTTAACATGGTTGTTCCATTTGTCCTCCTGCAATCACTATAAAATATTCTATTTCCATACAAGTGTCATAGTCAAATAGTTAGTTGGGTCAAATTAGGTCTCTTCCCAACAGTCGTAATAATTAATTACAATTATCAAATTCGAAATTCAGAATTGCCATAAATGGCAAAAAAATTTCAAATTCGAATTTACTAAAAACGGAATAAATTTCCAACAAATTTAAATTTCAAAAATAATTTATTTTTGGGGGATGCCACATCCTTTCCCCCTTTAGTATAACTCTGTCCTCAGTGTTCGTCCCTTCCTTGGAACAAGATTGGATGAGATTTCTGGAAATCTGCCTCCAACTCGCAAGTGGCCTCCTGAGGACTAAAGTGCTTGCATTGCACCTTTACCTGAGCGATGGCTCTATTCCAAAGTGCTATTTCTCTCTGGTCTAGAATACGCAGGGGTTCCACCTAGAACTCGCCTACGGGTTCCACCTGTACCAAGTTCCAATCAATCATATGAGTAGGGTCATGAATATACTTTTTCAACAAGGAAATATAAAATACATTATGAATTCTTAGATTAGCTGGGAGTGCAAGTTGGTATGCTACGGGTCCAATTCGAGCTAGTATCTCGAAGGGCACACAAAACCTGGGTGCCAGCTTGGCACAGTTCCCTAACTTTAACAAACTTGTTTGAGCTTTGACCTTCAAATAAACATGGTCTCCCACTTGAAATTCCAGGTGTCTTCTTTTCTGATCTCCATAGCTCTTCTATCTATCATGTGCTTCTTTCAAGTTCTGTTGTACCTTCCTTACCATGTTCTCCATTTCTTGGATCATCTCTAGTCCAACTATGAGTCTTTCAGCCGGGTTATCTCAACTAATTGGATTCGTACACTTTCTATCCTATAGTACTTCGAAAGGGCTTAACTTAGCCGAAGTTTGGTACCCATTGTTATATGCAAATTCTACCAAGTGCAGGTAGTCTTCCCACTTGTTTGGTTTTGTTCTTACGTACATGAGGAGCATATCCTCTATGATTTGGTTTGTCCTTTCAGTCTGTCCATCCATTTGTGGATGATAATTCATACTGAAATTCAAATTATTATTTATCCATGCAAATAGTTCCTTCCAAAAAGCGGATGTGAATTTTACGTCTCTATATGAAATCACCATTTTAGGAATACCTTGCAGTCTAAAAATTTGTTTCATGAATATTTCAACAATGTTTATAGCTTTAAAAGTAGACTTTACAGGAATAAAGTGTGCATACTTACTGAGTTTATCGATTACAACCATGATAGAATCATTTTGTTTCTGAGTTTTAGGCAAACGTGTTATAGAGTCCAATGATATGATCTCCCATTTCCATTCTGGTACTAGTAAAGGTTGTAATAGGCCGACTAGATGCTGGTGTTCATCCTTAACCTGCTGACAATCTTGGCACCTAGGCAAGTACTCTGTTGTTTCTCCCTTCGTATTAGGCCAGTAAAATAGTTTTCTAAGTGCTATTATTGTTTTCTAGTAACCTAAATGGCCAGAATATAGTTTCTTATGCACTTCATCCAAAACTGTTAATTTTAACTCTGTTAAATCTGATATGTAAAGTCTGTTTTTAAATCGTAATAGTCCCTTCTTGTCGATACTTAGATCTGGTTTATTTAAGTTTGCAGTATTGTTTTGTAATTCTTCCATCATCTTAGTGTAATTTCCATCGTTATTACCTGTCGACCTTATTCTTTTTTCTAGATCACTTTCTGCCATGCTGATATTTATCTCAAATAACCCATGGACTCCTCTGCTTAAAGCGTCTGCTACTTTATTTTCCTTACCCTTGATGTGTCTGACTTTGAACTCGAATTCTCTTAAGAAGGCTAGCCATCTTGCTTGTCTTGCATTAAGATCTGGTTGGCTAAACAAATATTTTACCCCACTATTATCCGTCAATAGTAGAAATTTTCTACCCATTATGTAGTGTCGCCACATTTTTAAGGCGTGTATTACTGCTGCCAATTCTAAGTCATGAGTGACATAATTTTGCTCATGTTCTTTTAATTTCTGGGACTCATAACAAATAATGTGTCCTTCGTGAGTTAGGACACCACCTGGTCCTTCTTTATTTGCGTTGACACATACGATGAAGTCTTTATCTGGGTCTGCTACCTTCAATATGGGTGCAGTTGTCAATAATTCCTTCATCTTGTCAAAATTGTCTTGAAACTTCTCTGAATAGTTAAACTTGGTCCCTTTCTTTTGTAATGACGTGATAGGGTAGGCTATCTTGGAAAACCCTTCTATAAATCTGTGGTAATATCCGATGATTCCCACGAATGACCGGATGTCCGCTACATCTTTCGGTACTGACTATTCCATAATGGCTTTTATCTTCTCCGGGTCTATGGCAATGCCTTCTGCTGAAATTACATGTCCTAGATATTGTATTTCTTTCTGATAAAAGTCACACTTGTCAAATTTGGCGTATAGTTTGTGTTTCCTCAACGTTTGCAGAACTATACTTAAGTGTTCATCATGTTCTTCCTCTATTTTTTAATAGACCAAAATATCGTCGATAAATACTACCATGAACTTGTCCAAGTACTGACTGAAACTACTGTTCATCGGGCACATAAACGTGGTTGGTGCGTTAGTGAGTCCAAAAGGTATGACTACGAATTTGTAGTGTCCATATCTTGTCCGAAAAGTTGTTTTGTTTATGTCCTCGTCTTTTATCCTAACTTGATGATAACCGGATTGTAAATCCAACTTTGAAAAGATCTTGGCCCCACCTACTTAATCGAACAGATCATTTAGCTTTGGTAAGGGGCATTTGTTCATAATAGTCATTTTGTTCAGTTGTCCATAATCGATACATAGTCTTAGAGTATTGTCTTTCTTTCTCACAAAGAGGACTAGTGCTCCCCATGGTGAAACACTCGGTCTGATGTACTCTTTGTCCAACAGTTCCTGTAATTGTATTTTCAATTACGTCAGTTCTGGTAGGCTCATTCGGTAAGGTGCTTTTGAGATAGGGGATGAACCAGGTAGTAGGTCTATGGAGAAGTCTATTTTCCTTTTAGGAGGTAATTCTGGTATCTCATCCATGAGCATGTCTCTGAACTCACGTAGGAAAGAAAAGTCTTCTAACTTTGGATTATTCTCTTCCCCTAACAGATTTGTTA